>WNWK01039461.1:0-17440 GCA_009830355.1 Cherax destructor
GATCAATTTAACGGGAAATTAATTGGACATTAAACCGACGGGGAATAGTGTTTAAAGTGTTGCGTAGTAACCTAATAAAGGGGTATAGTGAGAGGATATGAATCACTACCCCGACCAACCACGAAATAACGCCCGGTCCGTGGGCGTAAGAGAGTTGGGATCAATCTTCTGACTCATCGGACAACCACCAACATCATCGTCTTGCCGGAAGAATAATCTACCGAGCAGGACCACGAGATCCGTCGAAGAATAGCGACAAGAATGTTGTTTCTTCCCACTGTAAGTACTCTTATTGTCTTAGCAACCGTCTGGCCAGTAGGTATGTTGGGATAATGGGTTTACGGGGGAATGATAATGAGGGGATCTTCAAGTGAACAGCAATGGCACGGAAAAAGGGGTGAGTGATATTGTTGTACTTTTCCTCCTTCTCCCCAATCAGTCAGACATTAACCCATACAGTCCACAAAATTTAACAATACCGTAACCATTGGTGTTACTCATTCTTAATAAACTGGTCAAGGATAGATGTGGATTTAGAGTGAGAATATCGAAGGGTCCCCTTAAATGTGACCAGGAGTGGGCAAGTTTTCTCACACGCCTCAACGGGGTAACCGCGGTAAAATTATACTAGTCGGTCCACTCCCGGGAGATTGTTTTGTTGTAAGTGGCGGTGAAACCCAGACAGGTAATCTCTTAATTGCCCACAATTATTATTATTATTATTATTATTATTATTATTATTATTATAGATCGTCTGTTATCAGTATAAGTCGTCTGTTATCAGTATAAGTCGTCTGTTATCAGTATAAGTCGTCTGTTATCAGTATAAGTCGTCTGTTATCAGTATAAGTCGTCTGTTATCAGTATAAGTCGTCTGTTATCAGTATAAGTCGTCTGTTATAGTATAAGTCGTCTGTTATCAGTATAAGTCGTCTGTTATCAGTATAAGTCGTCTGATATGTATGACACGTGTGCAACAGTTAGGTATCTCTATTCTGCTCCAGACTATGGGGCAGAACTCTTCTCCAGGCTGAGGGACTGACCACCTCATAACTTCATCTCATAATTGCCTGCTCTGTATTCAACATAAGAAGTCTGCTGTGTAGCTGAAACGTTTCACTATAAAGATACATAACTGTCACACATGTGTCTTACTTATCAACTTGTCGCTATTGTGTACCATTATCATAGGTCGCTTGCTGGAAACAGCATGTGAGTGGTGCTCACGCCTCTGCCAAGCTTTTGGTTTTATTTTTCATAGTGTGATACTGTCCTGTAGAACTAGAACTAGATTCGAGTTTCCACATTTTTTCTGTTTTATATGTGATGAAAAGTCTCATCTTCCGAAATATGTCTAAATCAATGCTGCATTGTTTACGGATCATAGCAATATATGTAATTTTCCTTCACATATGTTCTGTATTTGTAGCTGTGAGCTGCTAGCTTACTTTGTCCTAGCCTAAATCTGTCCATTGCTTTGTCTCTTATGCAGGGGTCTTTAATTTCATGCATCCCAGTTCTTTCAATATGTCCAGAGAGTGCTAATGATACTTTCCATTCTTCTGTAATGAAAGTTTATTTCCGGAGTTCCTTTGCCTGACTGAAAGCTAACTAGTTCACCAACTGCGTAATTTAGTGTTTCACTGAGTGCGGGTACTCAGTGTGAGGACTTATCACATTGTTTGGAATGGGGTACATGCGGCAGTGCAAGACATATATATAGAGGTTCATTACAAGTTTTTTTAATATCCTGGATTCCGGAATCGTAATGGCACGATTGCTAACAAACCATACCACGGGTGGGGATAGAACCCGCGTCGATTTGGAGTTTAATGACTCTCTGATCGCGTGTTTAATCCCCGCCCGTGGTATGGTTTAATTACAAGCTGTTTTAGCGCTACCTGTCAGTGTATTAATTAATGCATGGGCCTCATAAATCTCATACAATTCAGCTATGAATACAAAAAAAAATTTCGTAGTTTCCATCTTAATTTAGGATGAAAATTCATTCACAATGCAAATGTTACAGACGGCTTATTGTTGCTAAGGATTCAGGATTCATCTGAATACTATATGTCTGTTGATTTTGAGTGAAGACTGCGCATTTGGTGCCGTTTTGGGACTATTATTGTCAATAAAATGAGAGTAAAGGCGGGGCTAAAGCGCAAGGAGCGAGGGAGCCAAAAAAAACGAAAAAAAAAACGAAAAATGAGTTAAGATTACAGAAAAATAATTCAACAATCTTGGTGTAGGTCTCATGTTTGTACGATGTTTCTACAACGAATTGTACTCACAGCTACATTTGTTGCGATGACGTAACACATAATATATGTCTGAGAATGAAGTGAATTTTCGTTTTTTTCCGATTTTTTATTATTGTGTGTACTATTCTTTCTAATGTAGTACGTATTTAGAAAGTGAGGAGTCGCCATGACGCGATTAATTGCTCACCGCGGTATAAAATGTTATATAATTACGCTGTTATTGACAATTTTGTCTATATACCTATCACACATATACCAAAATGATATTAGACATAAGATAAATAGTAAATAGAAACATAATACAGACGCTCAAATGAATACATTAGTATATAATAGTGTACGCTAAAGATTATACTATAGCGTTCTCTCTGATCTACTGACACTAGAGAAAGTGTAAATCACAGGGATAACTATATAAGAACATTTTAAGCCAATGTATCACAGGGGTAACTATATAGGAACACTCCTAGTGTATTTATCACAGGGATAACTATACTATAAGAATACTCCTAGCGTATACCAAGACTCAATAATAGCGCGATTTTCTCGCAATTTTTTCAAAAGTAATTAACTTTGCGCGCGTTTCGTCAGTTATCTCTCACCAGGCGAGGGTGCCCCGTGGCCTGGTGGCAAAAGCTCTCGCTTCACACGGTGAGGGTCCGGGTTTAATTCCCGGCGAAGGGATGGAAACATTACACGTGTTTCCTTACAACGGTTGTCTATGTTCACCCATCAGTAAAACGGGTACTACCTGGGTCGACTGGTGTAGGTCGCATCCTGGGTCAAAACTGACCTAATTTGCCCAAAATGCTCTGCATAACAAGGGGCTTTCTATATAGTAATATGTATGTCATTGATGTCAGCTATGGTCTGTATACCTTGTACATGTACTTGTAGTAAATGAAGATATTAATATAAGTAAGTTATTGACCAATTTATTGTCACATTACCATTAGTAATGAACGGTTTGAAAGAATTTTCACAATATGAATACAGCAATGAATGTTTTACAAGCTAGTGATGAAATTTTCGAAATATCCCCAATTATTTTTTTTTTTTTTTTGGGGGGGGGGACATTTATTTTGCTAAATTTCAAAAACTTACCAACTGCACTTTCTTGGTGAATGAAGATAAGGTATATTGCAATATTTCTTATCGCATTGAAATCGGAATAGTATGTAAGGCTGCCTTATTTAATTTTCAGTAAATATTTTTTTCCTATTTGTTTGTTGGCCGATCTTAATGAAATTTTGTCAAAACAACTTGAATGTACGCTTATTAAAGCAGACCAATAAAGAACGAAATCGGATGAAAAACAAAGTGATTTCGAAAATAATTTTTCTTGCGTGAGCTGTTTCTTTTTGGACACTTAGTATTAGCCATAAACTTAAAGCTCCGTATATTATTCACATGACAGTTTCGCAGTGTGTCCATTTCCCGGATACGAAGATGAGATGCTGCCGCTGATGCGTCTGCTTATTCAAAGCTATCCAAAATTCTACGAACAATAATTATCAATTTGCTAAAAGAAATAATCCAACGGAACTATGTTTAAGATATCTTTATTCTGTACTGAATATTTCTAGGTCCTCGCTGGGCTGTCTGACGGTGAACTCTACAGTGACTCAGACGGATGGAGAGGACCCACCTTCGTTGCTTGTGGTAAGAAGGAGAGAAATACAGTATAGAATCCCGTATCCGCGGAAGATGAATAACAATGTCTACAGTGGATATCGAAACCTGTTATAAAGTTTAATTGATAAATTACTTCCAGTAAGTGGAGAATTATGACTTTTCACTGATGGGAAGCACTCCACGGCTTCTCTTAGGCTTTGAAGAACTTCCACCATCAAAACTTTTGCACTATGAGGTCATTTATATGCAAAATTAAGTGTTATTTTCAAGCTACGGTAAACAGCGGATAACTGTAACAATGGATACCGGATCTGTGGGTATGGGGTTCTTTCTGTATTCTCCAAGAGAAAGTTTTAACATTGTTGGATTCTTATATTCTTAAATTCAGCATAACAGTAAATTATTATTAATGGGAATTTGGTAGCCCTGAATGCTGCAAATGGTTAAAACTCCTAATAGCTGTATTAACAAATACTGATAATCCATCGGAAAACAAAGTAGATTTGTGACACAGGATTTCCCATCTCTGTAGCCGTGCTAACTGTCATGTATGAGCCCAATCTTTTCAATGTGTTCCACCACTCTTCTCCTGATGATCTTCTCCATGCCTTTACATTCTATACAAGTCAGTGACACATGGTCTGTAGTTTAAAGCTCCTGTCTGTCTCTTTTCTTAAAAATTGGAACTGCATTTGTGTGTGTGTGTGTGTGTGTGTACTCACCTGATTGTGGTTGCAGGGGTCGAGACTCAGCTCCTGGCCCCGCCTCTTCACTGTCCGCTACTGAGTCCCTTCTCTCCCTGCTCCATGAGCTTTATCATACCTCGTCTTAAAGCTATGTATGGTTCCTGCCTCCACTACATCACTTGCTAGACTATTCCACTTCCTGACTACTCTATGGATGAAGAAATACTTCCTAACATCCCTTGACACATCTGAGTCTTCAACTTCCAATTGTGCCCCCTTGTTTCTGTGTCCCCTCTCTGGAACATCTTGTCACTATCTACCTTGTCAATTCCCCGCAGTATTTTGTATGTCGTTATCATGTCTCCTCCAGTGTTGTCAGGCCAATTTCCCTTAACCTTTCGTCGTAGCTCTGGAACTAACCTTGTCGCAAACCTTTGCACTTTCTCTAATATCTTGACGTGCTTGACCAGGTATGGGTTCCAAACTGGTGCTGCATACTCTAGTATGGGCCTGACGTACACGGTGTACAGTGTTTTGAACGATTCCTTATAAATAATAATAATAATTTTAATAATAATAAATAAAATGATTAATAATAAAAATAATAATAATAATTTTAATAATTAACAGAAATTATGATTAAGTAATAATAATAATAAATAAAAATAAGGAGGGGTGTTAATGTTGCAGTTTTTTAACTGTAGTGAAAGCACGCTTCTGTCAATATATGAGTGGGTGCGGGTGGGTGTGAGTTAGTCCTGACTAGCTTGTGCTACTAGGTCAGATGCCGTGCTCCTTCCTTAAGTGAATGTAACCTGACCTGGCTGGGTCGGGGCATTGGCTTAAGCCGGTGGGAGACTTGGACGTGCCTCGCATGGGCCAGTAGGCCTGCTAGTGTTCTTCTTTCTTATGTTCTTAAGACAGTGATGGAGTGAATGATGATGAAAGTTTTTCTTTTTCGGGCTACCTTGCCTTGGTGGGAGACGGCTCATGTGTTAATAATAAAAATAATAAATAATAATAACTTTTATCATTCTTGAGTACCTGTTTGAAAAAAAGAGAGAGAGAGAAAGAGAAGAGAGAGAGAGAGAGAGAGAGAGAGAGAGAGAGAGAGAGAGAGAGAGAGAGAGAGAGAGAGAGAGAATAATCTCAAGACTACCACTCACTACTTTGTGACCGTCAATATGGCTTCAGGAAAGGTTACTCTGCTGCTGATCTGTTGTTAAACCTCTCCTCTAAATGGCACCAGTCACTGGACGAATCCAAAGTCAGCTGTGTGGTAGCACTGGACATTGCTGGTGCTTTCGACCGAGTGTGGCACCAGGGCCTCTTGGCAAAACTGCAAGCACTGGGAATTGCAGGGAAAAATCCAGTCTAGGGGCCCTAAGGTGGTAATTGCAGTGATGTACAGCCCACCACAGAACTGCAGGAGGCCAGGAGAAGAATATGAAGAGAGCAACAGAGCAAAGATGGACACACTAGCTGAGGTGGCCAGAAGAACTCACACAGGTAGAGCAAAATTACTAGTTATTGGTGATTTCAATCACAAGGAGATTGACTGGTAAGCAGGTCAAGAAGGACGTCCCAGGCCTCCTGCTAGCACTTACTCTAGCTAGTGAGGCAGGTCACTCTAGCTAGTGAGGCAGGCAAGGGACCCCAGGCCTCCGCAAGGCTCTTACTCTAGCTAGTGAGGCAGGTCAAGAAGGACGTCCCAGGCCTCCTGCTAGCACTCACTCTAGCTAGTGAGGCAGGTCAAGAATGACGTCCCAGGCCTCCTGCTAGCACTTACTCTACTGAGGAGAGAGCAAGAAGGACGACCAGGCCTCCTGTTAGCACTCACCTAGCTAGTGAGGCAGGTCAGAGAAAGGTTAGTCTATTTCAGACCCCCAAAAATACACTTGCAACAGCACTTAGAAAATGCACTTACTAAATGTTCTTTGAGATCATGTTAAACCACTCACTGTAACTGGCACAGTCTTCTGGACGAATCAAAGTTAGTGCTGTTTGTTAGTTTGTTTGGGTTCTTTGATGGTCTTTTGTTCCAGTGTAGGCATTCCAGGGCTCTTTGATCAAAACTGTAATCGTTCAAGAATTTTTAATGCTCTTATAGCTATGTCTCCTCAGTGATTACCTTCATGGTAGATCTCTAAGGGTAGTTCTCAATGGAACAGAATCCGCAAGACATCCTATTGGGATAAGTGTTCCACAAGGAAGTGTGCTGGGACCATTGTTATGGAATGTCTACTTCAATGACCTTATTCATCTCATCCAGAATCCCATGCATATGCAGACGACTGTACTCTGACATTTACTTATCCAAGAGAAGAAATACAAGCTTCTCTAAGCTACATCAATCACCAGCTAAGAGCTATATCAGCTTGGGGAAACCGATCGCAGGTATCATTTGCACTTGAGAAAACACAAATGATGATGCTCTCTAGGCACCATGATGGTAATGCTGGAGCAGTAGTAAGTATGAATGGGAGAGTGTTGGTACCTAGGGAAGAAATTTATATCCTTGGGGTGAAATTTGACTCCAAACTGACCATGAAAACCACGTTGTAAATCTTGCAAACAAGGCAGCCAGGAAGCTTACATCACTTCGACGTATCTCGCATCAGCTTGACAGTAGGGATTGCATGATTCTGTATTAGGCACAAGTAAGCTCACACCTTGAGTATGCTCCACTTTCTTGGTTTGCCTGCCCCCATCTCATCTGTGACTGCTTGACAGAGTAGAGAACAGAGCAAGACGTCTCATCTCTCGCCTGGACACATCCTGGATAGATCTGTCATTTCAGCAGAGCCTTCAACACAAGAGGAATGTGGGCTTTTTATGTACAAGGCCAACATTGTCAAAGTACCACACTTGGCTCCACTTCGAGGACAGTGAGAAGAAAGCTTCTATACCACAAGACGGACAGAAAGCAGTAACTTCACTTTGGCTGCACCCTTCTCCAGAATATCACTTCATATGAGATCATTTATCCCAGGATGAACTCGAGTCTGGAACACATTCGTACAGCATTATGATGTCAACGATATAAAGTCAGTTGATCAAATGAAAATGCTGCCCCACAGATGGCTCTATCTTCATCCTGTTCCCTACTTGTATGTTTCATAACAATAAAAATACTTTCAAATGAGCTGATGTAGGTAACAGCTCTTAACTTGTCAATAAAGTTAGGAATCCTTAACTTGTCAATAGCTTGTCAATAAAGTTAGGGATCCTTAACCTAACCTTGTCAAATCCTGTGTAAGAGAGAGAGAGAGAGAGAGAGAGAGAGAGAGAGAGAGAGAGAGAGAGAGAGAGAGAGAGAGGGTTGAGAGCATGTACAGAACTGTAAACCCACAGGAACAGAAGCAAATTCTTTCACCTCATATAATGCACTTCAGGTGACACCTCTCATAGAATATTGTGTACTTCGTACTTGTATCGTACAGGTATAGTGACCTTGTACTAGCTGGGGTGCTGGGACTGACTTCTCTGCCTTCAGTGGCAGGATCCATGACATGGAAGGAGTTCTCCTTCTTGCAAAGCCGTGTGGGTTGGCTTGCACTGCTGCTGGCTGCTCTCCACATTATCTTTAACGAATGGGACGATTTAGTAACCCCGCACTTCAAATGTTACCTCCCATCCATTGGACAGGTAAGTGGCAGCCCTAGAATGATTTATAAAATATATAATTTCAGGTCATTTTCATTAATAATAGTAATTCTCTCTCTCTTCTCAATGTTTTTCTTATGTTTCCACCTTTCCATGGAAATTCACTAAAAACATCTCTGACCTAGGATGGCACACAATATTCTTTATCAATATTTTACGACCACAGCCTGGTTAACAGGAAGCATTAGTTGAGCCTGAGCCAAGGCCGGGCTCTGGGAAGTAGATAAACGCTAGGAACTCATCAAAGGTATATCAAAAGTACGTTCAGAATGAAGGATACAAGGTGCAGATGGGTGGTATATGACGTATCTAGAATTTATATTATAAGCGTCGGCCCACATGTACGTGAGACTGGATCTGCAACCAGAGATAATAGAAGAATGTCTGCTGTCTAAATTGTTAATTAACGGCCCTTAATTGTGTGTTGCACAGATGCATAGCTTATTCAGAATCAATATCAATAAAAGGATACATATTCATTACATATTTATTATTTTACATATTTTATTTGCCAAGAAGAATACAAGTAAAGGTGTGGCAATACATTATTCTTTCATCCACAGTCGTGGTCTGTGAATCAAAATAACTTTTAAAGGACTGGTAAGCCAGTGGAAGGCCTCGGTCAGGTGACCAAAAGCTTCAGTGTCGGGTCATCACATGACTAAGACCCGCGTCAGGATACACTTGTCCTGTTTCCTGATGAATCTCACCTAACCTAAGTCGTGTTTTATGATCACCCATTTGAGTCACTGTTATCCTTTCGTAGTCTGTTTAAGCCTAAGAATTACATAAAAACAATAAAGGAAAAGTAAAACATAGAAATGTAAGATAAAGCAGACAGGTAAGAAACGGTAAAGTTGCGGCTTTGTTCTGGAAAGACAAAAAAAAAAAAAAAAAAAAAAAAGCGGCCAGAGCAGGAAATGCCCATACATGAAAAAAAGAGCTTTGGCTAAAAGTCAATATGGGAAACAGAAGGAGTTGAAAGCAGAGAATGTCTAATATTAATGGACAACAAAATTATAGAGTGTATCACTAAAGTTAGAGATACCATATACAAAAATCGTTAACCCATAGTTACAAAGGGTTTAAGGATTAACTTTTAACCCTTATCAGTGTAAGTCACGAGAAATTTGTTTAATGAAGCGAAAGTTGTTACTATTCCACATGATGCATTACTCAAGTTACTATCTCGTAAGTATATATAGCGAAGTTCGTTTAAGAATCTTGTTACTAAGATATCCCAAAAAGGTTAGAGTGACTTATTTCCATTGGAGTCCTTGGAAGTTACTAATTTAATCTTATCTGTATATTTGAGTCTGGATTTACGATGAAGGATAGTCAAAAAAAAAGTGATAGTGAATTAGGTATTTAACAGACACTACTGACTCTCCTTAACATACTGTTTATTCACTAAAGGGGCCGCTGGATGCTCAGAGATTACCGGCTGAAAACACACACTCTTTCGTTCCCTCCACAGTTTGTTGTGGTGTTGCCGGTGGTGACGCTAGTGCTGAAGATACCACTGTGATGACTTGCGTTGACACTGCTCTCACCAGGATTCGCCAGGGGTACGAGCGACACCCCCTGCCTCCTAACACTCTGTAGAGGCACTCTACAGAGTCTCTCAGTAAACAGTTTCCAAAGTTTGTAGAACTTTCTCAGTCTGTGGAGCAGCCCCAGTGAGTAAAGCCTCTAAGTCTGTGGAAAGTCTCAGCCTGGAGAGGCTTTTCACTTTGAAGAGACTCTCAGTATGAAGAGCTTCTTCAGTAGAGCTTTTCCAGTTTGTAGACATTCTTTAGTCAGTAGAACTTATTCAAACTGTAGAGCTGCTTCTCTCCAGTATATAACTGCCTCACCACTATATAGTTCTAAACATTTCCTTTAAAGAGCTTCCTATACCCAGCCTAAAGCTTTCTTCCTCCTGTGCAGAGCTGCCCAATCCCTGTTAAGTGCTGCCTACTCTCTGTGTAGAACAAGCAACCCACATTGCACAGCTGCCTACTTCCTGTGTACAGCATCCTAACTCATTGTTTACTTGCGGTGTACAGCTCCCTATCCTTTGTGTAGAGCTGCCGATCCCTTGTGTAGAGCTGCCGATCCCTTGTGTAGAGCTGCCGATCCCTTGTGTAGAGCTGCCGATCCCCTGGTTAAATCTGCCTACTCCTTTGAAAAGCATTTTACCCCATGTTATATCATGCAAGTCCATGGTCGACAGGAATATAATAGAATCATGTTTCATAAAAAGTTGTTTTGAAAATACTAATATGAATATTTCTTTTGGGTTATATAAATTGGATTCATTTATAATTAATAAAATTTGGGAAGAATTTATGGTACATTAGACAATTTTTTTTGGGTAGAATATAAGCTGCGTTTCACGATCACAGACTACCTACCTACATCATCATAAAAAGTCAGATGTTGTTGGCAGCGAGGTGTAGTCTCGCCCTCATATGCCTTCCTGTTAACCTTCATTTTTATAGTTCCTTGATAATGTGAGAAGTCACGAAAGCACTTGGAATTTCACTATTTTTCACAGTGGTTGTGCATATTGTGATATCACCTGTTTACTGTGATCTTATTGCATATATATATATATATATATATATATATATATATATATATATATATATATATATATATATATATATATATATATATATATATATATATATATATATGTATTATATAATTAGTTACCCACAAAAGTAACTTACCTATGTTAGATATAAATTAACTTAGTTAATTTGTATCTTTATATATATATATATATATATATATATATATATATATATATATATATATAGTATATATAAATTAACTAACATAGGTAAGTTACTTTTGTGAGTAACTAATTTATATAAGTACATAGCACTAGAATCTGAGGATAGGCTGGCGCCGCCTTCAAATAAATGCGTCGTTCACCATGCCCAGCCCTTCTAGGGCAGGGTAGGTGCCAAGGCTGGAGCTTGCTACCATCTGCGGCTCGCAAGCCTGTCCTTCCCGTCAGCCTCCTTGGGGCGGGGAAGGTGGCAGACCAGAGGGGCCTGCAACTATCTACCTACGTGCTTGTGGGCGAATATGGCTAGGCCTGGGACCAGTTGGTCCCACCGCTGAGGGTACCCTCCCATGGGAGACTTAGGTCTCTGCTACTCCCACGCCAGGGAGCCGGAGCCGGGTCGCCATCTGGTAAAGACCCGGGCCGGGAGAATTCCCGGTGAATCAACACCTCCTCCACCTCCAAATAAATGTAAATTAACAATGTAAATGTAAATTCCTCCGCATGCAAAGTCTTTCTTTATCAACAGTGATGTTTCAACTACGTAAATTCTCCTCCAGTATATATTACAGGTCTTGCTAGCATGTGTGATTTTTTTTTTTTACTGTTTGAGCTTACGTCAAGTGAGGAAAAGCTTTGACGTCTGGATTATCTTGTGACTAAGATATTCTTCATGAGAAATTTTCAGTAAGGTTATTATTGAGTCTGGTGAAAAGAAAATGAATTCACTCACACACACACACACACACACACACACACTCTCTCTCTCTCACACACACACACACACACACAAACTTGAACTGTGAATCTACCCCTGCTACAGCGTATAGGTGATGACACAAACACTGAAAATGATTGACTTGGAGCTGGTGATGACGTGGCATTAAGGTTTGAGTATTTAGTGGACATGATAATGAAGAAAGAAATGAGAGAAGTAACATAAACTAGGACTTCAGAAGAGAGGACGATGATGGAATGAAAATCTTTCTGAAATAAGTACATAGGAATGGAAATGAAGGACAAAAATGTACAAGAAAAGATGGAAGTAAAAGAGACAAAATGTTGGTAGACGAAGGAATGATTTGTACCAAAAATAAAAATATATACGTATACAAGAAATCAGCGAAAAACTAACTTTCAATCAAGACGCCAAAGGAAGGAACAAGATTGCTTTTAAGAAACACAGAGCGAAACTAGCAGCAGAAAACCTGGAAACAAAACAAAACAGATAGAAATTAATATGCAAGAATAAGAAGGTAAGTTGAAAACAATTGAAAATAATAAAACATCAGAGACCAAAAAGTACCCAAGTTACTTCACAGCCGTATATGAAAAACCCTGTGAAGGAGCAAGTGATAGAGTAGTGATGGGAGAATGGACGCTGAAAGAGAATGACAGAGAAGTATGTAAAGAACTTATCAAAAGAATAAAAAAGTTCTTCACAGAAGAAAGTACCGAGTTACCAGATGGCCCTATAGTCACACCGGACCAACAGGTTTTAGAAGGCATCAGCAGCACGAGAAGAAATGGTGATGTATCAGCATCACTGGAACCACATAACATATCTCCATGCGTCTGAGCAATGAACAGAGAACCATGTGACCCAATGGCAAAGAAATACAATCATTCTCTCCAGTCAAAACAGGTACAAGAAAATTAGGAAAAGGCAAATGTGTCTCAATGACAGAAGGCAGAGAGTAACTGTAATGGATGAGACTTCATACTGGGAGTAAACAGAGGATTTCTTAAGGATCAGCTCGAAGTGGAGAGGATAGTGGTAATCTCCAGAGAGACCTCAAACAAGTGGCTCATTTAGCTCAAAAAGAGCAATTGAAAAGTCATGCGAACTGGAGAGCGTGAGGACAGACCAAACACAGAGCACATACTCTGAGAGAAACTGCAAATATCGGAGTGAAAAGAACACATGTAAACCATGTAACATCAGCAGTAAATGCAAGATAAGCTAACCTCAGAATATCATTCAAGAAGTCGAATAAAGTATCCTTGAGAATCTTTCATACGAAGTATATTAGGCCAGTCAGTGAGTATGTGGCCTCAACAAGGCACCCACACCTGATAACGCACCAGAAATATCTCGAAAAGTTTCAAAAGTTTTCGAGTTGGTTGAAAAAGATGACTTTCATGAGTCAGTGATTAAGGCAAACTGAATACACAGCTTCGAGAATGGATATGATAAGGCTCAAGTGGCCAGAAGTCAGTATTGCCGATCAGTGTACAATAGGAGGTAAACACACACACAGTGTCTCTATCTCTCTATCCCTCCTTATATATATCTCTCTCTCTTCCTCCTCACTCACCCTCACACCATCACTATATCCCCCTCCTTCCCTCTCCCCCTCCCTCTTACACTCCCATCTACCATCCTATCACTCTCTCCCTCCCTCTCTCTTCCTCCTCACCTTCCATCTATCTTCCTTCTCCTCCCTATATTCTCCCTTCTCCTCCTACCCTTTCCCTCACTCCCTTTCCCCTCTCTCCGTGCACCCCCCGGTACTTATACCACCTCTCTTTCCCTCATCTTTCCCCCTGTGCTTAACCAACAGTTCCTCTCCCACTCTCTCCTTGTACCCCCTAATCTCTACCTGTCCCCCCCTCCCCTCACCTAACAAATAGGTGACAATAACATAATCTGAAGGGTGTTGCATTCAGTGTAAGAGTGGAAGCCATCTTTTATGAAATAAGCTTTGATTCAGCACTGGTGGAGACTGATGAAGACAAAGAGGATATCCGTCATGCAAAGTAGATGGGTACCAGCAGAAGAAAATACTTGCAATCAATAACAACCCAACAGATGTATATACGCACCATCTGCACATGTTGACCTGGAAATATCAGAAGCTGATATTCCTTCTACAACTTACCAAAACCAGAGTAACTGAATCACTTAGCGAACCACAAAAGTTGGAAAAGAAGCTTCTGCATTTGTTCCCAGGTCTTGCTGTAGCGCAATCACTTGGAAACCAGACGTTCATTTCACCCTTACTACTCTCAGTTGTGCTCTTTATCAACAAAGTCTGTCTCAGGTGTTTTTGGATGCTCTCTCATCTCTTGGGATAAGAATATCCAGTGATCAACCGGGCTGTGGTCCGTACGTTGGATTACGAGCGGCCAGCGGTAACAGCCTGGTTTATTAGCCCCTGATCCACCGTGAAGTCTGGTCTAGGACCGGGCTGCGGGGGCGTTGACCCTCTGAACAACCTCCAGGTAGACTCCAGGTAAGAACCTGGCGTAGTTTACTCACAGTGTTCGACAAGGAAGGTAACGTTTCTCAAGCCAGTGGCTTCTTCAGTCCAGTACAGAGTAGAACGGGGGAAGATGAGGAGTGTTTGAGGTAATCAGTCCCTCAACCTGGAGTGATGGACTGAACACTTCGACTCCAGGCTGGGGGACTGATTACCTAAAACTCCTCCGCCTTTCACCGTTCTTTGTATTGGATTGAAGAAGCCAAATGACTCACGAAATCGTAATAACACAATTACAAACAAACCACGGTACGGGTGGGGTTTGAATCCATGGCGAGTGAATCCTAAAACTCCAGGCCAGTGCGTAAGCCACTCCGCTTATTGTAGCCAGCTGGCCTAGTGGCTTATGCACTGGCCTGCAGTTTTACGACTCACCGTGGGTTGAAACCCCACCCGTACCGTGGTTTAATTATCTAATATTGCTGCGTGATGTGCCGTGTTCTTGCAAAAGCAGCAACAACTTATGTGCGTTCAATAAAAATAATAATAATAACATCTTTATTTCTACAAGTACATGTACAAGGTATACAGACCATAGCTGACATCAATGATATACTACTATATAGAAAGCCCCTTGTTATGCTGAGCATTTCCCGCAAATTTGGTCAGTTTTGTCCCAGGATGCGACCCACACCAGTCCACTAACACCAAAGTACCCATTTTACTGATGAGTGAACATAGACAACCGGTGTAAGGAAACACGCCCAATGTTTCTACCCTTGCCGGGAATCGAACCCGGACTATCCCTCGCCGTGTGAAACGAGAGCTTTAGCCACCAGGCCAAGGGGCAGGGTAAAAAAAAAAAAAAAGAGCCGACTATGGAACAAATCACTGGCGAAGATGCGTGGTAATGTAAATGTTAAAATTGTGTAATTTTTCTCTAAAACCATTCTTAATCTCAGTGACATCCAGATACAATATTAAGTATTTTTTCTAATTTACCGAAGGTCGTTTAAAGGCCTTATGGATTATTTTTATAAAACAGAAAACACATTTTCATAAGTTGATTCGGGTTGAAATTTTTGTTCAGCTGTCTGACACAAAATATTTCTGCCCAAAACTGGTTATCTAAAATGTTCGCGATCTCGTCATTTTTTAAGGTATTATAAGGTTAATGTGTCTGGAAGGCTTCTCGTGAACAGTTTATAATGTTTGCTGGGTAATCTGCCTGAGTATCATTATTAACTGGTACTACGCTGACCCGCCATGTTGGGGATGAAAAGTGAAACCGACCATCTGCTGTTAGGATCGTTTACCTTATAATGGCACAACACATCTGAAGCTTCACTGGACTCGAACGTAAACAGATTTTTGACATCCATTATTCTTCTATGTATTGGACTGATGAAGCCACTGGCTAGCGAAATGTTTCCTCAGTAAAGATTACCAAATGTTGCACAAGTGTCTCATCAAAGATAACTGGACCCAACGTGGAGACTTATTATAGTGAGGAAGAGTTTGAGAAGTATCAGGAGGGGAATCTGAAATAGCAGTTGTCTTGTTAGTCGAGTGAGAGGAATGATTTGAAAATTATCGTTTCCAATTAGAAGACACAGGAGCTACCTGGAGTCTACCTGGAGGGCATTCCGGGGATCAACGTCCCCGTGGCCCATTCTATGACCAGGCCTCCTGGTGGATCAGGGCCTGATCAACGAGGCTGTTACTGCTGGCTGCACGTAGTCCAACGTACGAACCACAGCCCGGCTGATCCGGCACTGACTTTAGGTATCTGTCCAGCTCCTCTTGAAGACAACCAGAGGTCTACTGGTAATACTGTTGGCATAAACAAGGCAGAGGAATAATATGCAATATTCGTGAGAGAATAATCATATACCTCGACCTACCTATACTCCAACCCGCAGTCTCCAACAAGGGGAGGTTTGTACTTTTACTAAAATGAAGAAATAAGCACGAGAAACCATCCAGTAGATTAAGGACCTAAAAAGGGTATCAACCTTCAAACGCTTGCTTGGTAACACATCACCCCACGCAGACCCACCTATTGATTAAGGAGGTCAACCTACGAATTGACCTACTACGATAGTCTAGTCAGATTAAGACAAATAGGAAAAATAATGATGATATTTTTATTTTCTACAAGTACATGTACAAGGTATACAGACCATAGCTGACATCAATAACATACTACTATATAGAAAGCCACTTGTTATGCTGAACATTTCCCGCAAATTAAGTCAGTATTGTCAAAGGATGCGACCCACACCAGTCGACTAACACCCAGGTGCCCATTTTACTGATGATGGGTAAACATAGACAACCGGTGTAAAGAAACACGCCCAATGTTTCTTCCCTCGCTGGGAATCGAACCCAGACCACACCTCGTCGTATGAAACGAGAGTTTTAGCCACCAGGCTGAAGGCTTTAGAAATGAAAATCGAAAGAGTCCCCTTCTGTCTTACTGTACCAACCCCCCATTTTGACGCCCCCTCCCTCCCGGTCTCTTGTTTTTCTCCTTTATTTGGAAAACGGTATATCTGACGATAAAAGTTTATATAATGAGAAAAATAGAAAAATAAATTCTCAACAAGATTGTTTATATGTATTTTTGCTGTATAAACTATAGTTTTGTCTAATCCACAAGGGAGGTTCCTTGACGCTGGTGAGGGGCTCTTGATCTAGGGAATTGGATCTATGCTCCAGTTCCCTGAATTAAGCCTGAATACCTTCCATCCCCCCCTCCCCACAGGCGCTGTATAATCCTACGGGTTTAGCGCTTCCCCATGATTATAATAATTTTTGCTAAAATCTATCAAAGGAGAATTTTTTTACTATAAATGCAGAGGTGAAGTTGTCGAGGGCGACATTTTTTTCTGCTTAGAAAAGTGAGATTCTTAATTTAAGATGTACAGTGGTACCTCGGTATACGTCGTTAATCCGTTCCAGGACGTATACCGAGGTACCACTCTCAACTTTATTCATACACAAAATTTACCCATGGGGTAGACTCAATGGTGCGTTTTTTTTTCTGAGCAGTTTTTCCAATCAGGCCTAATCAACTAAGTTCATTTTTTTCTATGTCATCATTAAAGAATAGTAATCTTCTCCTCATCTGTAACACCAAGGTCATCCTCTAGTCATTCAGAATTCAGACCATGACAGTTTTGCACACTGGACAATTCTGTCCTG
>WNWK01039462.1:0-17439 GCA_009830355.1 Cherax destructor
CCCTTTTTTTGCCTCTGTGGTTGTTCTTTTCTTCCTGATCCTCAGTACCACCCTTTTTCTTTCATCAATTCATTGGTTTCCTTGTTTTTCATAAACCCATTCCGACAAGTCTGTTAAATAACTGAACACATTCACTTCTTCCTCCCCCTCCTTTCAATCGGATACCCAATTTTTCACCTATCTTGTATAATACCCTCATCACCGTTATTTACCTATTTTCATTTAACTGTTTTCCCCTTTCCCTTCCCCCCAAACTCATCCATTAACCTTAACTTCTCTTCAAATCTCTAAAGACATTATCATCAGAAAAAGTAACTGTCACCTATTTTGTATTTGATTCAATAATTTTCCATCTTTTCCCCCAACCCCTAGTATTTTTTTTTAAAACCCCCCATCTATAAATATGTTAACAAAAGGTGACATTCACCCCTGTCTAAGGCCTACATTTACGGGAAAAGTAATTTTTTTCACCCTCTAATTTGACATCTATCCTCATAAAAACTTTTTACGCCTTTGTCACCCTTTCCTATGTTAAAATTTCCCCGTTTTCCTATCTGCCCTATAATCCCTTTTTCAAATCCATAAAACACAAAAATTTCCCCTACCTTTATCTAAATATTGTTCATATATGATTCTTGTAAATGTTTGGGCTAACATCTCCTCCCATTCAAAAGTCTTTTTGTTCTTTTGGGATCCCTCTCTGTCTTGCCTCTAGTTTTTTCTATTAAAACCCCTACCACGCTTCCTGGTATACTCATTAGCCCCCTAAAATTTTTACACTTTTTGTTCCCCTTCCCCTTTTATAAAAAGGGAACCATGCATGCTCTCTGCCATTTTTATCATTTATTGCAAAAGCCAACCACCCAAAACTATCCCCATGTTTTTAAAAATTTATGTATGCCCCATCAGTTCCCGCTGCTTTTTCTTACTAATCCCTTCCTCCCAAACCCCTTTTTTTACATTTTGTTATGATTTTTTTTTTAACAAATTGGCTTTTCCCCCCAAGGGAGGGGACCCAAAAAAAAAGAAAACCCCCCAAAAAAACATATTTCTATATTCCCCTTTTTTCCTATAATAATCATGCTTTTCGAGGCCCCCAAACAACATTATAATTATTTTTTAATTTTAATTGTTTTTTTTTCTAAATCTGAGCCAACATTCAACTGAAAAAGGTCTTTTTAAAAAAAACAAGCCAAACGGGGCCTATAATGCCAGGGAAAATAACAGTTTTTTAATTCAAAAATTAATCCCTAAGTAACATATGGTGCCTAGCACTCCGCTTTCCCTAAATCAACTTTCTCCCTGTATTATTCTTACTGAAAACCGACTTAAGCCAGACACACTAAAAATTTTCCCTACCAGGATCACAGCGATCTGCAACTTCGGCCCGCGAAAGGGGAAGGATTGCCATCTATTATTCTAATGAACTATTTTGTTGTCCCCATTCTTCAGTGATGAATATGGTGAATTTTATTTGCCAACTTCTCTGTTAATAACCAAGACTCCCATTAAATTTTAGGGTGATGCTATATAAGGATCCCTTACAAATATCCCAAATTTTAGTAATAACCTAAAAATGCTTCAAATAAACAGGCACCACCTATTACTGCTGGGGATTTCGGCTTTAAACCCTTTGGGCCCTAAAAATGACCAACTAGAAATGATTTCATTAATAGAAAAAATTCACTGCTCATGCCACCCATAACTAAACCAACAAGGCTAACTAGAGAACTACAAAATAATTGACCATTTTGGGAAAATTACTAGCTCCTCTAAAATCAGGGACACAATAGTAATACAGTACTCCACCTTCCCCCAAAACAAATATTTCTACACCCAATGGTATAGTAAGATCTCTTTTTTACTCCCTGATGAGGCATCAGTACACTTTCATTGCTAAACTCATTGATTCCAAATTTTCCAGTGCCAGTGGTTCATGAATGGATAGACATATTTCAAACAAAATACTACATAGACTGTACAACAAACAGTCCCAAAAAAAACTAAACAGTCTAATAAATGGATTTTGCTTGATGGAAACATCAATGAAAAAAATAAGACGGGTTTAATAAATATAGAACTTAAAACAATATACGCAGACCTCCCAACTAATAAGAAAGCCCAAGAAACTCAATATTTAATAGAGGAGATATAAAAAAAAAGACACAAAATCCGGGGCCCCCAAAAAGCTAATAAAACTTGAGATATTGTTTAACAAACTAAATGAACCACCCCCAGCCTATTGAAAAGCTAAATGAATGATTTCTTCCCAAATAGGATCAAATCTCCCCAGTAAAATTTTCCCAAGCACCAATCCCGGCAGGATTACTTGTGGAAATTTCCCCAAACTTCCCTCTATCTTGCCCCAAAAACCCCGCTAAAGTCACCCTGATTTTAAATTTCACTAAAAAAAAAAACGAAAATTTCCCGCCCACCACTATTTAAAAACGAGCGGTCATGTCCTCCCCCCACCTTTTAATTTTTTTAACAAATCATTGCCAGCACTTTCCTGACTTACTCAAGATAGCAAGAGTTATTCCAATACAAAAAGGTGGGACCCAGAAAAGGGAACGACTATGGGCCCAGTATCCTGCAGCGCTGTATAACCCTGTGGTTTAGCGTTTCATTTGATTAAATAATAATATAGGCCAGTATCAAACTTGTTTTTGCCCCAAAATCTTCAAAAACTCATACACAAGATTTTTTTTTTTAAAAATCATAAACCATTCTCAACTCCTGATTTGGCCGGAGAAACAAAAGCACAAATGATGCATTTTAAAAAAATGAGACCTATTTTTTCAGGCACTTGAAAAAAAGAATTCCACAGGACTCTTTTTGCCTGAAAAGCAGAAGTCATCACAGCATCCTACTTTACAAACTTGATCATTATGGTTCGGAGGCCATACACGCATCAGTGGACCCCCTAACAGCACCCGGAACGAAATTTTGTAAGTTAAAATTTTAAATGCTTGTGGAAGTGTATTTTTGGGGGGCAAATGGACCAACCTAGTGACATTTTTTCTTAAGGAAATAAATTGTGGGGAAAGGATTTTAGCAGGCTTGAATAAATTTTTTCTCGTTAGGGGAGGGGGCCACTGTACATGTTAAATCTTACCTTTCTAACAACAGCAACATCTCTTGGACAGCCTTCATCAAACCTCTTGGGCATTGGCATTTCATGGAAGATCCTTGGCCCTCTTTTCTTTTAATAGCAACCCTTAATGTAGAAAAAAAAATAAACCATTTGTTGTCTCCCCCCCAAATCCAGCATCCTCAACATCATTGGGAATGAAGAGCTCTTAAAAATCAACCTGGTGACTACCAATAAACTTACATTAAAACTGACAAAACCTTCTACATTATGTTTGGGAACAGAGCATTTAATTTCCCAAAAAACATTAAAATTAACAATTTTATTGCTAAACATAATTGGAAAATGTCTGGGTTTGGACCTTGACAGAATTTAATTCAACACCCATACCCAAATAAAAAAAAAGAAAAATTCCCAAAACATTTTTGGATCCTCTAAAGAAAGCAAAGCAATGGCACTTTCTAATACAGGGGTACCGATTACGAGCAAAACCCCAGAATGCTGTTCAGGGATACCCGAATTTTTTTCCCAAAGGAAAAAGAAAATTGATTAACCCGTTTCAGCCCCAAAAAATACATTAAAAAGCACTTAAAAAAAATCCCTTCATAATTGTTTAAGTTGGGGCCTCTATTGATACCACTACTATTTGTCTACCCCCATCTCACCATCTTTTGTGTGGGGGTCGCAAAATTTCATTAAGCCAATAATAATGCAAAAACCTTGGTACGTTTGGTCCCTGTTGATTGGGACCCCTCCCCCCCTTTAAAGACCCAGGCAGGTTATGACTCCCTTTGGTTTGGCTTCAATTTGATTATAATAATAATAATTTAAAGACCCAAAACTGCTAATACAAAAACAGTCCCTTTGTCTTCATCCTACATTTAAAAAAATTAAATTTAATATTAATCCTGACCTGAAGCACTTTCTGATTCGTGGTTTCAACAGGACCATAGCAATACTAGGCCAAAAATTCGATGACATACCACGGGCTGGCTAAATCTCTAAAAATTCAATGTACTACATAAAAAAAAAATCTGGGGAAAATCTGGGGAAAACCTGGCTTCAGTTTAAGTATCCTCAAAACTACCCTTAAAAACACCCCCTCCCTAACATATCCCAATATCAGTTAAATACATTATGTGAAAACTATATATCCTTTCTCAATGCACTAACATATGGAAAATAATATAATCTTATTCTTAATATTCTCATTTCAACTATTAAAAAAGCTGAATGTGTGTCGTTATATTAATAGGGAATTTTAAATAGTGTAAAAGCTATTTTAGTCTGCCTGAAATCCAGGCATGTTAGTGGTTTTCTTTGTATTTTAACGGGATGTTTGAATGTGCAGGGATGTAGTGCAGATGATAAAAAAGAGATGATTGCTGATGTTATGAATGAAAAAAATTGGATTTGGCCAAAGGAAATAAAACTGAAGGGGGTGGGGGTTTTCGTGGGGAGAAATAAAGGGGATTAAGTCAGGGTATCTGAGAGAGTTAGAGCTAAGGAAGGGGTGCAATAATGGAAAGCACCAGTTATGGAAGGAGAAGAGGGAATATAAATTTTAAATTGGGATTATGTGGATTAAAAAAAGGGTCGGTGCAAAAAATGGGATAAAAAGCGGTATGCACCTGGGGAAAAGAGGAGGTAGAGGGGGGAAATTTTTGGGGGATGTTAAGAAATGGAAGGGGAACTTTGAACCAAATGAGAGAGTAATTGTGGTAGGGGGCCCAAAAGCTAAAAGGGGAAAACATTGAAGGGGGTGGAGGTAATTTGGGGTGTCAGGTGTAAAAATAATGGGGGGGCCCTTTTTTGAACTTTGTATAAAAGAGGGTTTATTATGGTAATACAGTGGTTTGGTTTTTTTAAAAAATTTTTTCCAAAAAGCTGCTCAAGTGCCATTACCGAACAAATTTACTTCCTTAAAAATAATGCCGAGGTTAGTCTATTTTGACCCCAAAAAATTTACAGATTTTAAAAAAACACTTAAAAAATGTTTGGGAGAAAAACAAAAACCAAAACCACTGCATATTTTAAGAAAAATAGGATAAATAAGTATACAAGATATGATGTGGGGTGTAATGAAGAATTTTGTTGGACTATGTTTTTAAAAGAAAAAGATGTTTAAACTTCAGGATATACTTTTTATGGGGGGCCCGATATATCAGATCATTTTTTTAGTTGAGCTAAAGGGGGAAAAAGGAGATGGGATAAAAGGGAAAATAAACATAAGAAAGAGAATGAAGGTTTATAAACAAAAAGGGGGCAGTTGGGGTAAGATAAAAACAACTACATAAAACCCGCCCGTTTTTTTTTCTTTCCCAGTACTTTTCAATGCCATTCCCAAAAAATTTATCCCCTTAAGGAATGATAAAAAATGGGCTGCCTTTTTAGATCCCAAAATTAATTTAAAAAAGCTTTTAAAAAATAAATTTTAAAAAAAGGGTGAGTTTGGGGACCTGAATCGAGGTTTCCCTGTTTGAGGATAGAGGGGAAAACTGGGGTGTAGGCAATGGGGTTGAAGATGTATGGGGTAGGTTAAAAATGTAGTGTTAGTGTGTTCCCCAAGTTTGTGGTTAAAAAAGTGGGTGCGGAGGAAGAAGAGCGTTTTTTGGAATGATGTAAAAGAGTAGAAAGGGAAAAGCCGCATATGAGAGGTTTTTTCAAAGTAGAAGTGATGCAAAGGGGGGAAGAATTGGGAGAAAAAAGGGTTAAAAGTGGTAACAATGAAAAGAGAGCAAATGGGGAAATGGGGGAGATGTTTCAAAAATTTTTTTTGAAAATAAAAAAAAGTTTTGGAGTGAAAATAAGTTGAGGAAGCCTAGGGAACAAATGGATTTGACAGTTAAAAATAAAAGGGGAGTTATTAAATGGAGAATTGGGTATTGGGGAAAATGGAGGGGAAAATTTTTGGGGGGTTGTTAAATGTTGATGAAGACAGGGAAGCTGTGATTTCTGTATGGGGGAAGGAGGGAAAAACATCTTGTGGGGGTGTGGGAGAAATTTGAGGCAGTGGGTAAAAAGAAAGGGGGGGGAGTGGGGTTGATGGGATAAAGATGAAATGTTAAAAGTGGCCTTAGACAGGGATGTGATGTCACCATGGTTTTTCAATATATATAGATGGGGTTGAAAGAGGTAATCGGGGGTCTTGGAAAGAGGTGGGGGGTTTAAAAAGAAAAAGAATCAAAAAGGGGGTTGCCCTTGCTTTTTGCTGATGCCTGTGTTTTTGGGAATTCTGAAGAAAATGCAGAGGTTGGTGGATGTTTGGTAAGGTATGTAAAAAAAGAAAATTGAAAGTGAATATAGGAAAGAAAGGGATGAGGAAAAAAAAAGATTGGGGTGAGAAAGATTGGATATCAGATTGGGGAGAAGTATGGAGGTGTTAAATTTATTCAGATTTTTGGGGAGGGGAATGTCGCAGATAGTTTTAAAAGGGATGAGGTGAATCATAAATTAGGGGGGGAAAAGGGTGAGTGGTACTTTGAGTCTGTGGAGACAAAAAATTTGTATGGGAAATAGGGAATGTTTAAAATAGTTATCCAACACTCTTTTTTTGTGTGTGAAGCATGGGTGATGAATGTTTCAACTAGGGAAGGCTGGGGCAGTGGAGATGTCATTCTGGGTCAATGTGTGGTGTGAATTAAAGAGGAAAATTCGTGTTTGGGAATTAGGGGGGAGGTGCGGGATTGCAAAACTTTTTTTCCAAGGTGAGGAGGGGTTGTTGGGGGGTTTGGGGACATGTGAGAAATGGAATGAAACAAAATGACTTGAGAGGATAAATCTGTAGTGGGGGGAAGGCGGGGGGGGGGGCCTAGGAAAGGTTGGGGGAAAGGAAAAGAGGTTTTTGGGCAGGGGCGGTTTTCCAGAAGCATGTGTTGAGCGATTTGATGGGGAATGGGCAAATGTTTTTTTAGTTGATGTGCTGTTGGTTGTGCGTAAAAAAGGATTCGGGGAAACCGGCGGGCCCGGACTTGAGTCCGGGAGATGGGAAGTACAGTGTCTGTATTTGCAGGGGGTGTTAATGTTGCAGTTTTATAACTGTAGTGTAAAGACCCCTCTGGCAAGACAGTGATAGGAATGATGAAAAGTTTTTTTTTTTTCGGGCCCCCTTTGGTGGGAATGGGGATTGTTAAAAAAAAAATGTAAATCACCGATTTTTAAAAGAAAAAAAAATAATTTAATTAATTTTTTTAAATCAAATGGAAAAGGGATTTATAATTTTTTTTGATAAATTTTAATTTTTTATAATAGTTTTGGTATTTTTATAGTAGTGAATAAAATTTGACTAGTATTTTAATATTTTTTATTCATTCAACATCCCCTAACTTTTTTTAATTTTTTTTTGGTGGAAAAATCCCCAAAAAAAATTTCAATATTTATTAAAAAAATGAAAAATGGCCCCAAAAGTTCAAACCGTGTTGTTCAAGGATAGACTGATTTACTGATCTTATAAAGAAAACGGTTTGGGGGGGCACTCGATCATAAGGGATGGACGAGATGACTTGGGGGACAGACGTGGTAGGGGTTGGGTAAAAGGGAGACCTCTTCAGAATGGACACATTCAACAAGTGCCAAAATATCCACCAAGATTTTTTTGGCCCCTGGTTGGTTTGTTATTGTTGAAGGAACGATGAGCAGTGACAAATACAAGGCAATCCTGGCAACTTGTTTGCTTTCCATTGTGGATAGACTTTCTTGATGGAGAAGGCATTTCAGCGGGGTCTTGCTCCATGCCACACTTCCTGAAAAATGCTGACATTCTTTGAAAAGAGTGGGCTAAGTGTTCTAAATTGGCCTGGAAACTCTCCTGACCTCAACTCAGTTGATAATCTATGGGCACAACCACTTGCAAGATCACAAAATGGAACTGTTCAACTGTGGAGAAGTTTAATTGCTGTTTATTTGTACTGGTACCATGACGAAGAACTTGCCAAAGTGTGTTCAACATTAGTCAGTTCTATGCCAAAGCCTGTAGCAATTATTATAAAAGCAAAGGGTAGTCATATCTTATTAAATCAATCATGTCAATATCATTGCCATGTATTTTTCAAATAAACACTAATTTTCCAAATAAATGTCTTATTGCATCAGTGTCCCAATTAATATGCACACTTTATGTGAAAAGCCACTGTAAAGAATAGTGAACTTCCAGTGCTTTGTGATTTCTACTTTGGGATAATGTGAGAAATCATGAAACGCGGGAAGTTCATTATTCTTTTACAGTGGTTGTTCTGCATATTGTGATATCACCTGTTGACTGTGATCTTATTGCACTACTGTATGTCTATGGCTGAGATAGTACTGATAATTGACATGTGTGCCTGTACCTAAATAAACATACACACTGTACTGGCATGCAGGTACATTAAAATCACTATTTGGTATTGTTACAAAGTAGGAGTATCTGTGCCAGTGAGGAAGTACCTAAGAGTCTCTCACTAGTGTTGAAGATGCAGTAACATAAGGTGAATAATAATTTTTGCTCTGTATTTTTAAATGTCATACATTATTATAGACATTTTTTATTAATCCATATATGTATGACATTTTTTTTTTAAAATTATAGAAGAAACGCTACATATCATATAAACATAATACGTACAACCATACTAGAACAAATTGACATAATTGGAGGTGGTAGCCGGGGCTTGTAGGAGTTTACGGCAAGTACAGTAGACCCTCATTTAGCACGACTCCCTTATGTTGCGGTTTTGGGTATTACGCATTGAAGAATTGCGGACATTTTTATCTAATACGACGTAAACCTTTTTATTAGACGATTCGCTGGAGGGAAAAATTTTGAGCGTGCAGTCGCCGGGTGGGTTAAACCATTGAGTCGGTGGGGAGTCCTACTGCTATCCCCAGCCACCTCACCCACCCACGCATCCCTCCCAGCGTTTAGTTTGATTCATACGCGTGCAGGATGACAATAGGGAAGCTCGCTGTGTTTATTTACATACATTTTTTCATTTTCATTGCATTTTGATAAATCTTTGTACACAAAAAAAGAGGTAAACATAAGTCTGACTGACTGACTTGACTGAATGACTTACTGACTTGACTGAATGACTTACTGACTTGACTGAATGACTCACTGACTTGACTGAATCACTTGACTGACTTACGGGAATCACTTGACTGACTTACTGAATCACATGACTGACTTACTGAATCACTTGACTGACTTACTGAATCACTTGACTGACTTACTGAATCACTTGACTGACTTACTGAATCACTTGACTGACTTACTGAATCACATGACTGATTTTACGGGAATCACTTGACTGACTTACTGAATCACTTGACTGACTTACTGAATCACTTGACTGACTTACTGAATCACTTGACTGACTTACTGAATCCTTGACTGACTTACTGAATCACTTGACTGACTTACTGAATCACTTGCCTGACTTACTGAATCACTTGCCTGACTTACTGAATCACTTCACTGACTTACTGAATGACTTAAAGTTAGACACTCTAGTACAACCATCGACTTCAGTACCAGAACCTCTACCATCCACCTCAGCCCAGTAGGGCAACAGCAAAACCCTCCACTCTTTTTGCAATCATCCACAAACATCATTACACACAATTTAAAGGGTTTAAGAAATCTATTATTTCTATTGCATTTGTAGTCTTAAGCAGTAATATATCACGACAATGAACTACAATTACATATTCGCCTTCAGTTTTTGCAAGATCTGTTGGTCTAAAAAAACTTGTTTGGCTTTTTGAGATTCCCAGGAACATAACCCCATTTTTCCCATAAGTTCTTCTAATTATCTAACACGATTTTACCTACACGATGTTTTCAGGACCATAACTACCATGCTAAATGAGGGGCTACTGTATTACAATAAGATGTTCTGTTTAGTCTAGTACCACCAGAGAAACTGTGTATATTACTGGGATAACTGTAAAAACACTTATTTGTATGCCTTAACTCATAAATAGTATCACTTGCTCTCAAAAGGGCATGTTCCTGTTATACAGACTACTGTATTAATGTGAAGACAACTTTACACAATGTGTTTTTTTTTTTTTTTTTTTTTTTTCAACAAGTCGGCCGTCTCCCACCGAGGCAGGGTGACCCAAAGAAAGAAAATCCCCAAAAGAAAACTTTCATCATCATTCAACACTTTCACCACACTCATACATAATCACTGTCTTTGCAGAGGAGCTCAGATACTACAGCTGTATTGTATTGTGTGGAAAATGCATACATAATGTCAGAGGGCCCAGTGGACATGTATTAATACATGTCCATCCAACTCCCCACCCAAAACACTGACACCATATACACATCTATGGAGCACCCCCCCCACTGTATTTTATAGTGGTAGGTTGGTAGACAGCAACCACCCAGGGAGGTACTACTGTCTTGCCAAATGAGTGTAAGACAGAAACCTGTACAGTATTTGTTTTACATGATGGTAGGAGTACTGGTGTCTTTTTTGGTCTCATAAACACACAAGATGTAAAAGTCAACTAAAATGCCAGGGGCAATGGGCTAGTAACCCTTTTCTGTATAGCTTACTAAAATAAAACGAAGAAAACCTTTAAGTTAGGATATTTGAATGTGTGTGGATGTAGTGATAAGAGATGATGATTGTGGATGTAATGAATGAAAAGCTGATGTCCTATGGGAACAAATTGCTGTAACGGCACTTGAACAGCATTCTGGAACAAATTAATTACGTAAACCGGGGGTCCACTGTATACTGTACATATATGCATTTTACTTTATTGTTTTTAGGCCTAGTTTTATTGCTCACTTAATATACAATAGTGTAAACTTGTTATCAAGCATTTATATGCATTTAAAAGTGAAAAAAAGGGTGATTCGCTTATGGCTATTTTTTGTTCTATGGCAGTAGCCTGGAACCTAATTCACAGCATAATCAGGGCCCTCCTGATGTAGATGATTACATAACATGGAGTGTTGCAATTAAAAATAAAATTTACTAAAGGAGATATAAAGTCTTGCCAAAAATTGAAATGCATTCACCTTCATTAATTCAGTAGCTGTCTTGTCAGAAGTTCACAAACATCATAATGCAAATGACCCTCAAACTGCAACATCCCCACCCTCCTTCGGGGTGCAGGCACTATGCTTTAGCAAGTTTGGTGGTAACAAGAATAGAACCACTATTAAACACAGCTCTGAGGGCAAGGGAGCAACATGAGTGACATGAATAGTACTGATTAAATAGTTTGTTGTGACCATGCTTTCCATCCACCTCTATCTCCTATAAATTCCATGACATTTTTCCAGTATGTTGTATATTTTTCCCATTTTCATGCCTGCAGTGGCTGGAGGGTGAGGAGAGTGCTTTTGCTTTACAGTCCTTGACTTGTACACCTAGATAATGCAAGATAACCTTGACTTATTGTTATGTTGCTTCTTATTTTGGTTCCTTTACCTGTGATAATTTTTTATATACAGTGGTACCGACTTACGATATTAATCCTAGAGAGGGCATTTTTTAAGCGAAACAATCGTAAAACGAATCAATTTTCCCCATAAGAAATAATGGAAATAAATTTAATCAGTTCAAGACTTCCAAAAGTAGTTAAATAAAATATTTTTTAGAACTTTTGGACATTAAATAATACAGAATTGAATAAAGAATACATAAATACATGCAAATATTGTACAATAACATGTCACTTACATTTATTGAAGAGTTGTTGATGTGTGGAGGAGGGGAGGAGGGAGAAGGTGGAGTAGTATCCCAGTGTTTGAAGGGGGAACCCCCTTCCATTAACACTCGGTGGTAAGTTCTTTCTGGGGTTACTTCCCTTTTTCTTTGAATGCCACTGGGACCAGCTTGAGGGGTCACTAGACCTCTTCTAACAACAAATTTGTCCAGGAGCTCTGTGTCTGGCGATTCTTTAACACATCCCTGAAATGACACACCACTGTGTCATTGTACAGGTTGCCAGCACGGCCTGCAACAGCATGGTTGGGTGATATTCATCCATAAATGCTTGCACCTTGCTCCACATTCCACAAATGTCCTAATCCTTGAAGAAGGCACATTCTTCCATTTTTGTTCCACCCCCCCTCCTCCTTGAACCATTGTCTGACCTCTGCTCTCTTGTTCCAGTTGCTGTTGAAGCTCTTGCAGATCTTCAGTGGTTAGCTCTTCCTTGTGCTCCTCCACCAACTGTTCCACTCCTCACCACTCACCTCTAACCCCCGACTTGCCCAATTCCCAATTTTTCCCCAAAAAAGGCTCAGGCCCCAGGGGTTTATCGCCCCCAAAAACCCTTTAACATCGTAAGCCACAAACAAATTTTACGTTATAAATATCGGTTACCGAAAAATAACGTAAGATGATAACATCGTAAGCCGGGGTTCCACTGTAGGTTGAGTTGTACCAAAGCAAAGTAATATTTATTCCTTGTGTCATATTCAGTTAATCTGTTGCTGCTTTTGGGAACATACTTGTCTGATGTTTAAAATTATAGAAAGGATTCTGTAGATACATCAAGATGCTCTCGAAAGTCCTCATACATACAATTAGTAGTTTAAAGGATATTTAATATGGCTGTGTGTTTCGAAGTTGGTGTTATTGTTCTAATGTCTGATATTTGTTATGTAATAAAGTATAAATGCCATTATACTGTGGTTGCATAAATCATTACTGCAAATTAGAAATGAAAAGTGGGCCATGATTGACTAGTACTGACTTTTACTGTATCTTGTGACCTGATTGATTTGGGTCAAATGAAGCATTGTAGAGATTTTATTTCAAATTTGGGTTGTGTAATTGGATTGAAATAGTTGCTGGTTGTTGATTCTTATATAGATTGTATTGAGATCATATAGCACAGCATATGATTTATAAACTAAAGCTGGGCTCATAACAGACCGTTGAAAATGTACCTACTGTTTTTATGTTGTCTTACCTTTGTGTTAAATATTGATATTAAAGTTTCTTTGTATGTGTATAGACCTAGATTATTTAATAGTATAATTATTATATTGATTATAATTTCATTGAAATATTTTAAATCTGTGGGCTATAAGCATATTAACTTCCTTTGTACCAATAACAGGTCTTTGACAAATGGGGATTAACCTCAGTTTTGGTGTGTGTGGCCCTACAAATCCTTTTGATCGCCAACTCTTCCATGAGATGACGTATCATCAGCGAGTGTGGTTACTGAAGTCCCTCTGTGATTTCCTCTTAGTAAGTTCATGTATTTCTTTTTTTTCTACTTTTCCAGTTTTTAAACACATTTCTTTTGCTCTCGCATTTCCACATGCACATGTACATACACATTGTATATTTGTTATTTATTTATTAGCTCAATTTACTTTTGTAATTTTTGTATATACATACACTACAATATTTGAAAATTAATAAAGTACAATAGTATTAAATGTCATTGTCAGTATCAAGCATCTGTTTCACAAAATCCTTATATTCTCATTTTTTAATATTCCTAGCACAATCACAAGACCGTACAGGAAGTTATTGCAGACCAGACTGAGTCAGATCAACGGGAATATCACCTTGGCCCGGACCGTGATGGTAATGACTACCTTCATTTCCCACAATTTTGTGGGCAGGACCTTAGAATTTATAGAAGATCACGAGTACCATCTCCTGAAATCACAGCTGAGGAAGAAGAAACAGTTCAAGGAAGTGTTCTGCCAATTGAAAAATTAAGGAACATAGGAAAATGATGAGAAAATTCAGGCATGTATGTATGAAATTATTTGTTTGTTTTTTGAATCCCAGTCACAAAATTGAAAACCCTCTTAATAATTAAATTTATATTAAACTAGATTTGACAACCTGGCTTATTATTCTAAATTTTTAAAAGGTGTTTTTTATATGTATATCATTCAAAATTATTGAATTTAGTGGGATTCAAAATGATATCAGAAAAGGAGGATTAAAGAGGTAGGAAGATGTCTGTATTCAGTATGTTGGTCTTGGGAGGAGTGATGTTTTTGAATGAAATGCTGTAAATGCTAGGTATTGAAGAGAAGTAAACTAAGGAAATGGGCTAACGTAATTTTTTTTGACATTGATAGGTAACGCACCTGACCAGCTGGTGGGCATCCCTCTTCCTTCCCAGTAGACATAATATGAATGATAAAAGCCTCTAAAGAACAAAAGGCAAAATACATGACTGGAAAAAAACAAATAGCTCACAAGAAGAGAAGCCGACAACGTTTGGTCCGCTTGGACCATTTACAAAGTCGCACATTGTGACTTTTTTAAATAGCCTAAGATGGACGGGAAACGTTGTCTTAAGCTTCTCTTCTATGTGTGGGTTATTTGCGTTTTGTGATAAAACTCTTTTAGACAGATTACTGCTCTGAGGTTGTTTATTTTATTTTTTTTTATTTTATTAAACACATTGGCCATCTCCCACCAAGGCTTACACTACAGTATAAAACTGCAACATCAACACCTCCTTCAGAGTGCAGGCACTGTACTTCCCATCTCCAGGATCAAGTCCGGGCCCGCGGTTTCCTGAATCCCCTTTATGAATGTTACCTTGCTCACACTCCAACACCACATCAAGTCCTAAAACCATTTGTCTCCATTCACTATTATCTAACATGCTCATGCATGGTTGCTGGAATTCCAAGCCCTGCCCACAAAACCTCCTTTACCCCTCCCCCCAACCATTTCAGGGACGACCCTTACCCCCCCCTTCCTTCCCCTACAGATTTATATGCTCTCCAAGTCATTCTACTTTGTTCCATTTCTCTAAATGACCAAACCACCTCAACAGCCCCCCATCAGCCTTCTGACAAATACTTTAGTAACTCCACACCTCCTAATTTCCATACTACAATTCTCTGCATAATATCTACCCACATTGCCCTTAGGACATTCCACTGCCTCCAGCTGTCCCCACTGCAGTATTTACAACCCATGCTTCACCCATATAAAATTGTTGGTACTACCATTATACTCTCATACATTCCCTTCTTTGCTTCCATGGATAATGGTAATTCCTTAAATTTTCCATCAAATTTCATACCTTTGGTGTCTTACCATCGGAAAAGATTCTTTATCATTTTATAAGTTTTTTTTTTTTTAACTTCGTGGCAGGGGTCTCACAGTGAAAGGGTTAAACAAAAATACCAACACTCCAACACAATATCTTCCCTGCTTTTAACACTTCTGTCATGATCCCGTCAGTTCCAGCTGCTTTACCCCCTTTTATTCTAAGTAATGCCTCATGCACCCCCCCACACACATCTTCTCTTCTTCACTCCTAAAAGATGCTATACCTCTCTGTCCAGTGCATGAAATTCTGCCTCCCCTTCATCGACATTTAAAAGTTCTCAAAATATTCCGCCATCTACCCAGTCCCTTCAGCTTCTCATCAACTAACTCCCTACTCTGTTTTTAACTGACAAATCCACTTGTTCCCTGGCATTCTTAACTTGTTCATCTCACTCCAAAAATTTTCTTATTCTCAGGAAAATTTCTTGGGCAGTGCCTCTCCCACTCTATCATTTGCTCTCCTTGCACTCTCTCACCACTCTCTTCACCTTTATTTTACTCTCCAAAACTCTGCCCTTCTTATATCACTTCTGCTTTGTAAAAACTTCTCATAAGCCCACCTTTATCTTTTATCGCACCTTTACCTCATCATTCCACCAATCACTCCTCTTTCCTCCTGCACTCACCCTCCTATAGCCACAAACTTCTTCCCTGTATTCTATACTGCATTTTTAAAACTATCCCGTCCCCCTTCAAATCCCTCCCCCACTACCCATACTTGCACTAGCCCACTTTTCTGCCAATAGTTGCTTATATCTCACCCTAACTTCCTCCTCCCATAGTTTATAAACTTTCACCCCCCTCTCTTACTGTTGCCATTTTTTTTTTGTCCCATCTACCTCTTACTTTTAAATGTAGGCACAACTAGATAATGATCCAATATATCCATTGCCTCTCTATAAACATGTACAGTAGGGCCCCACTTTACGGCAGGTTAGGTTCTGGGCTACCGCCGCAAAAAGGGCACGCTGGAATGCAAAACGCCATTTTTTCCACTTATAAATGCATATAAATGCCAGATAACAAGTTTCACTAATATATTAAGTTAGCAATAGAACTAGGCATTAGAAACAATAAAAGTAAATACACACCCCACAGTACATCCATTACTTACCTTAATATACAGTAGTACTGTAGAATGTAAACAAACAGACAAACGTGTCTGGTTTTGGTTCATTAACGTTTATTTAAACCTAACGTCTCGTATTTATATTAATTTATTCTACTGTTGGGTGTGATTATCATGTTTATATATTACGTAGATGTTTATTATATAATTTTGAAAACAACATAGATGGATTAATGAAAATGTTTATAACCCTTTGGGGGTCCAAGGGGTCCTCTGAAACTCGTTCTCAGGGTCCATGAATTTAAAAAAAAAAAATTTTTTTCTTATGAAATGATAGAGAATCTTTTTCCATCATAACGCCAAAAATTATGAAATTTGATCAAAACTAACGGAATTATGCTTTCGGTTAGCAGTATCGAAGACATTTACTCATAGCGATTTGCCCACTTTGAGCCTATTTTCGCAAATTCCCAATTTTCAGCCACTAAAATTATAGCTATTTCGCTAGAACTCCATTTCTTCTATCGATTGAGTACAAGAAACCTTATTTACCAATTTCAACTACCAAAATAGTGGTCAGAAAATGGCAATTTGGCCAATTTCACGCAAATTTCAAACGATGCCAATTTCAAAATAGGGTCCATAATAAACAAAGGGAGACATTCCCCAAACTAAAAAAACATCTGTTCATTAGTCACGTCTCCAGGCCCTCTTACATTACTTTTGCTTTCCATTTTGAATTTTTATTCTCAGAAAAATAGAAGATTTACTGTTATGTATACAACTGCATCATTGTAAAATGTTATAAATAATATCAGCGCACTTGTGCAAGAATATTAGACTCTCCAGTTGATGTGTATGACGCATGGTGTGATTTGTTTATCTTGAACATCGGCCAAAATCGAACATTTTTGCTACTTTGCGCTCAGTTTCAAGGTATACTTGTCATCGTGAAACCAGTCAAAAATTTTCTCTATTTCTGTAATATATCATCTATTCTATAAAAAAGAGACTAAGAAATGAGAATACAAGCATAAATACCATACGAAAATAGACTGCAAAGTCTCTGTTTTAAACCAAAACACGGTCAGAGTTTTTTTCTTCATTATGCACTTTTGGTGCAGGTTTTTATCTGTGCACACTGACCCCAGACCCATTCTATCACACTAGCCCCAAAACCTGTTTCGCGATTTGAGGGGGTAAATTTAGGGGTCTAAGTTAAAAAA
>WNWK01039463.1:0-17439 GCA_009830355.1 Cherax destructor
TCAAGAACCCTGGGGCTGCCCTGCTCCGCCGTTTCAGACCACATTTTGATGAAAATTTAGAGGCCATGTCAGTGAGTCATATTCGAGCAACTTTGGTCTCACAACTACTGACGTACGGCGTCTTGCTTTTGAACTAGCAAAAAAGATGAAGATTCCCCACCGGTTTTGTACACTTCAAAATGGCTGGAAAAGATTGGCTAACAGGGATTTAGCAAAGAAATCCAACGCTAACTATTAAAAAACCAGAGGCTACTAATATGCCAAGAGCTTTAGGATTTAATCGTCCTCAGGTTGCCAGATTTTTCAAGGTGTACTGAAGGAAACTAGTCCAAGACAAGTGTGGAATTTGGATGAAACAGGTCTAACGACTGTGGAGAATCCTGTCAATATTGTGGCAACAAAAGGAGCAAAATCAATTGACGCATAGCCAGCGGCGAATGTGTTCTTTGTGCAGTAAATGCAGCTGGAACAAATATTCCCCAATGTTTGTATTCGCCAGCAAAAGGATGACAACACTTGTAATGAGTGGCAGCCCACCTGGATCTATCTCAGGATGACAACACTTGTAATGAGTGGCAGCCCACCTGGATCTATCTCAGGATGACAACACTTGTAATGAGTGGCAGCCCACCTGGATCTATCTCAGGATGACAACACTTGTAATGAGTGGCAGCCCACCTGGATCTATCTCGGGATGACAACACTTGTAATGAGTGGCAGCCACCTGGTCTATCTCAGGATGACAACACTTGTAATGAGTGGCAGCCCACCTGGATTTATCTCAAGATAACAACACTTGTAATGAGTGGCAGCCCAGCTGGGTCTATCTCAGGATGACAACACTTGTAATGAGTGGCAGCCCAGCTGGGTCTATCTCGGGATGACAACACTTGTAATGAGTGGCAGCCCACCTGGATTTATCTCAGGATACAACACTTGTAATGAGTGGCAGCCCAGCTGGGCTCTATCTCAGGATGACAACACTTGTAATGAGTGGCAGCCCACCTGGATTTATCTCAGGATAACAACACTTGTAATACACATGCCACTTGTAATGAGTGGCAGCCCACCTGGATTTATCTCAGGATAACAACACTTGTAATGAGTGGCAGCCCAGCTGGGTCTATTCAGGATAACAACACTTGTAATGAGTGGCAGCCCAGCTGGGTCTATCTCAGGATGACAACACTTGTAATGAGTGGCAGCCCACCTGGGTCTATCTCAGGATGACAACACTTGTAATGAGTGGCAGCCCACCTGGGTCTATCTCAGGATGATAACACTTGTAATGAGTGGCAGCCCACCTGGGTCTATCTCAGGATGACAACACTTGTAATGAGTGGCAGCCCACCTGGATTTATCTCAGGATAACAACACTTGTAATGATTGGCAGCCCAGCTGGGTCTATCTCAGGATGACAACACTTGTAATGAGTGGCAGCCCAGCTGGGTCTATCTCAGGATGACAACACTTGTAATGAGTGGCAGCCCACCTGGATTGATAACAACACTTGTAATGAGTGGCAGCCCACCTGGGTCTATCTCAGGATGACAACACTTGTAATGAGTGGCAGCCCACCTGGGTCTATCTCAGGATGACAACACTTGTAATGAGTGGCAGCCCACCTGGGTCTATCTCAGGATGACAACACTTGTAATGAGTGGCAGCCCACCTGGGTCTATCTCAGGATGATAACACTTGTAATGAGTGGCAGCCCACCTGGGTCTATCTCAGGATGACAACACTTGTAATGAGTGGCAGCCCACCTGGATTTATCTCAGGATGACAACACTTGTAATGAGTGGCAGTCCACCTGGATTTATCTCAGGATAACAACACTTGTAATGAGTGGCAGCCCTGCTGGGTCTATCTCAGGATGACAACACTTGTAATGAGTGGCAGCCCACCTGGGTCTATCTCAGGATGACAACACTTGTAATGAGTGGCAGCCCACCTGGATTTATCTCAGGATAACAACACTTGTAATGAGTGGCAGCCCAGCTGGTCTATCTCAGGATGACAACACTTGTAATGAGTGGCAGCCCACCTGGGTCTATCTCAGGATGACAACACTTGTAATGAGTGGCAGCCACCTGGGTCTATCTCAGGATGATAACACTTGTAATGAGTGGCAGCCCACCTGGGTCTATCTCAGGATGACAACACTTGTAATGAGTGGCAGCCCACCTGGATCTATCTCAGGATGTTAATGGATGGTCTGATGTTTCGTAGACTGGCTTCATCACTATGTTACTCAAGCCAAACCAACAAAAGACGAAAAGCACATTATATTTCTAGATGGCCACCACAGTCACAAACTCTTGCTGCCATTGACTTTGCCAGAGAGAATGGCATAACTTTGATTACTTTGCCTCCTCATTGTACTCGCCAATTGCAGTATCTTGATGTATCATACTTCAAATCATTGAAGGCTGCTTGCGACAAAGCAGCAGATAACTGGATGCTTGCAAATGCTGGAAAACGAATAACCCACCGGGCCGCAGGGGCGTTGACCCCTGGAACTCTCTCCAGGTATACTCCAGGTAATGTAGCAGAGATATTTACCAGTTCATATACGAAGACAGCTACTGTCGATAAATCCATAAATGGTTTTAGAGCAACTGGTCTCTGGCCATTCAATGATGATTTATTTTCGGACAAAGACTTTATAGCATCACAGTCAACAGAAGAACTACCTATTGTTGATAGCAGTAACGTGGCCACACAAGTCGACACTATTTCTCATGACACGAATGATCACCCAAATGATATGCTAGGTATGAAAGATGGGTCTAGTAGCACTAACACATTATGGTGTATCACTTGATTATCTCTCCGTTTCCAACTCACAAGAGCCACAAGCTAGCACATCCAGAGATGGTGAAGCAAAGATTTTACTTGCAAGACTCTGACTCTCTGAAAAATGGGTGCAGTGTAATTCGTGTAAGAAATGGTCATATGAAGACTGTACACCTGGATATGATTGTTATTTATGCCAGAACTGTGAAAGGAAGAAAGGATTCTTTCTTAATAGCTTTGATAGAAGAAAGCATTTTTGTATTCGTCGAAGGAATGCAAATATATATTTTTTTTTGTTTACAAGATGTGATTGAATAATTTTTAATGCATAAGGTAAAATGTCCACTCTCTGGGCCTTTTACCCCAGTTACGGGGTAAAAGGCCCCTTTGGTGTCTTTAAAGTAACTTAGCTCTGCTTTCTACAAAAACATCCTACACATCAATATTCTAAATATAGTAGATACAGCAGGCATTTTACCTTAAGGGAGGCTCCCCACTCTACCATGCCTGCCTACCTAAGGGGACTTTGAAGGGACAACGATAGTTGACATAACTTGCGTCGGAATTACTCCAGTGGGGATTAAAGAAGATCCACTAATTTTTATTGAATAATTTCTGTTGGTTTAATACTGTTAGAATGTTGCTTCCTTTTAACTCCCTACCTCACCTTCTCTTGTACAACTGCGGCAAGTTAGCAAAATACGTCACATGCGGCAAGTTAGCAAAATACGTCACCTGCGGCAAGTTACGAAAATACGTCACTATCATTGAAAATTTTAGTATTTTCACGTTAGAATTATTTTAATTAGATTATTTTTGCAAATATATTTTATTATTAACTAATTAGCATCGCCATATTATTGTAAATTGTTACTCACAGAGGCACGGTGGTGTTCATCCTGGATACTGAAGAAGGAATCACCATACAGAGGCACGGTGGTGTTCATCCTGGATACTGAAGAAGGAATCACCATACAGAGGCACGGTGGTGTTCATCCTGGATACTGAAGAAGGAATCACCATACAGAGGCACGGTGGTGTTCATCCTGGATACTGAAGAAGGAATCACCATACAGTTGCCTCAGAGAGAGAAAAAAAAGGAGTGTTGTCGTAATGAACGTACTTTTTCATCTTTCATTATCATTTTTATTATATGATAATTATTCTTAGATATGTTCTTCATAAAATTATTTTGTTGCCATATATAAATTATAATTTATAAGACAACAGTTACTTAGAGGAACGCTGTGTCGACGTGGAGTCCCTGACAGAGGCTCAGCGCAGTGTATATGTGCGTAAGCATTAGTTATTATTATAACTTTTGTGGATTTTTTTTTATATAATTTTTCTAAATGTAGAACATACAAATGAAAATAGATAATAATGTGTAAATTTGTGATGTTATTTAGACGCTTCTAGAAGCTTGAATTGAAGGAGGGGGAGGGGGGGGACGGCGGCAGAGTGATACAGGAGGAAGTCATAGTATGAGCATTGAACACTGGTTTGTTAGTGGTGTATAGTAATTCGGAGTCGTCGAGGCCGTAATGGGGTGTTTCGGCCCGAATTTATAATAGGAACCCGTGTTAAGTCCCCTATTGAAGAATTGGGACAGGAAATATGAGGGAAAAATATAGGAGACTACGACATCACTCACACAGGGAAGTACACCATTGACCTTTCATTTAGATTTCTCGCTGGCCAGTGTAGGTTTCTATATGTTAGTTAGGCGTTGTGCCATGACCCAATGACAGTAATTAAATGGTAAGTGGAAATACGAATTTCTTTTCTAATAACACTATTGTATTATATGTATTACACTGGTCAGCATTTTTTGAAAAGCTGTATGCTTCTTAAATGAGATTAGTTAATTCTTATGTATTTTCATGTCCTGAATCCAAATATCACCTTGAAAAATGCGTATTGGCTATAGTTTTAAAGATACGAGACATGTAATATTTGATTATTTTATTATAATAATATGTGTCAGTATGTTTTAAACTCTAATCCGTACCTACTATCTGTCTTTTTGCTTGACATTTATAGTGTGCTGAAGAATCATCTCTTGCCAATGTCCAGCAATAGTCTGCAAGCATTCTTGTGCCACATTTGCCCTGGTACCATTTTTCCATGGTTGAAATATCTGCCTCACAGTTCGCTGGAAAAAAGTCTAAATGTGAGTCCAAAAAGTGGATTTTAAGTGACATGTTACATCCCATGTTCTTGTAAACCTTGATGAGGTTTTCCACCAATTCTTCATAGTTTCCTTCCCTTCTGTTTCCCAGAAATCCCTTCGCCACTAACTTGAATGCTTCCCAAGCAGCTTTCTCCTCCCCCTGAAGGTCTGGTTCAAAGTCACCATCTTTAAGAAACTCTCGAATCTGAGGACCATTGAAGACTCTCTCTTATCTTAGCGTCGCTCAGTGAGGGAAATTTTGATGGTAAATAGAAGATAAACAATTAGAAGATAAACAGAAAATTTATTCATTAATTTATCATTATAATACAGAGCATGACAGCTAAGCAGAAATATTTATATCATTCAGTAGGAAAATAAAATTAATATAATATCCTCATATGCATATCAATAGCTTGTTCAGTGAATATTTATTATAAGTTTAAAAATATTTGGCTAAGACAATCACCAATCTTTCACCCAAAATATAAACTTGGAGAGCACAACCACCTTGTATGACTGCTGGAACAATAATGAAGGTCAGTGAGACTGTGAGTGTTGGTAAGAAACACACTGCCGCAACACTGTTGGAACCTGTTGTGACACGTAGGTCTATATTGAAAAGTAGAACTAACAAACAATTTTAACCATGATATTCTTTATCAGTGACCTAAAATTAGTTAGTAATTGCTACTCTGGTCTTGGAAGCATTATGGTTGTTGACCAGTGATAAAGGGAATACTAAGGAAGATTCAAGAATATTCAGAGTTTTATGTGGAATATTCGGGATACCAAGGAAGAGTTGTTGTGATACTTAGGATTTCTGTAGGCAGTATTTAGGAATTTATGAAGGGATTCTTCTGACACTATCCAGAACCTTCTAGGTTTTCCTGGACATACGGTTGTTAAGCTGACAATTAGCACATTCAACACTTTTATTAATACGATGTGCATTATCCACTTAAATAATATAAATCTCATACGGCACTCGATTTGTTGATAGTGATTAGTTGCAGCTTAGAGCTATTACTTTTCAATATTATTATGTAATTTTTTTTTATATTTTATTTATAAAACACATACAGGTACATTAACAACAAACTTTGCAACACTATACAAAACATTAACATTATATAGTGACAATGATACAAAGAAAATTCGTATCTGAGACCACTCCACTTGTGGTTTCTGAACATAACCACTTAAAAACTAACATCATACAGATAAAATATAAAACCCTGTTTTATACAAATACAACACGACCACAGGCCACTATATCCAATAATTTGTGAACTAAATACCTCTACATAAAACATATATGCATAAATATTACTGAATACCTCTAACCTAAGAGGCCATAGGCATTAAGACTGCCATCTTAATTATGTTTAAAACTGTGCTTTACTGTAACATTACATAATAGCAATTATTTGAAGTCTTATCTGATACCACTCAAGTTGTAAGTTATTATCCAACATATAAAGGAATAACCATCTAAATGATGGGTATTCCATCAAGACTCATAACACATATCACTTGTCACATATCACTTGACAAGGCCAACTCAATTCCTTCCCTATCCCTATTAGACTACTCCTATCACTGAATACAAGCACGTATCCTAACCCGCAGAGCATATATCACCATAACAACATACAATAATTCATAAATACACACAAAAAAATAAGAACTAAGTACTGCTATACATAATCTATGTACTATGATGATACCTTTAATCATCATACAAAATTTTTCCCAAATAATACCCATACAATAAGATCGTTAGCATCATTAATTCCAAAACTATACAAAACAGTACAGTACTTTCACATTGCCTAACGACAATGATATGATGTATATGAAACGGAGCTATACAATAACATTATACAATGACAATGATAATGTAAAAAAACCTTCTCTGATACCACTAATCTTGTGGTAATATTACAATAACTCCACAACAAATTTTAATTACCTATTTTGAGAGTACTGATAAGAAACATAATATGTACTATTTGAGAACAATATTAAATGATCCCGTACAGCGTCAGGGAACTATACCTTCCTGTCTCATAAAACAAACATCAATTACCATGCTCCAACACTTCAGAAAGCCCCCTTGTGCGTACTCCTTTCCCTTGAACCTGGTCTTTGTCACGTCATTACGTAAGTCAAATCCAAACAAGTTCATCCTGTCATCCTCTCTACCTATTCAACACCTTTCGCGTCAGCTGTCTTTTCCCGTTGCTCAATAACAAGCATTCTCGTCGCCAGTCGACCCCCTCAACATTCACACTACTATGCACCCTAAAACCTCATTCAACACAACATCGACCCCCTAACTACTCTGTCTTTCAAAGAATCCAGTCCTTTCCAGCTCTACTCTGCATCACCGTAATAACTTTGCTACTGTTAATGTCCTATATCCCTCAGAGAAACTTGATACCCATTTATTCCATACAATAGCCTATTCCTACACATTGAGCGATACACATGAGCCGCTAAGGCTTTCACCCTACAGTCCCCTCCCACCTCTCTCATTCCCCATGATACATACAAGAAATCCGCAATTACATACATAATTGCCCTCCCCACTTCTCTCGATACTCCCCCAACATCAAAGCTTAAAGCCGTAAGGTCGAAATTTTTCTCCCCACCAATCCAATCACCCTTGACAACCATAGCCTCACCCTCTAAAGACTCACAAAAATATACAGCATGATATGCTGTCTCCTCATCTCCGCACCTCTGACATTCATTCGTACCCACCAACCCCATCCTATATAATTCAGACCTCGATGCCAATATACCTAATAGAAATCTGTAAACCACCTCCCGTACCTTAGGCAATAAACGGATCTTCCTGAACATACCCCAAATCCCCCTCCAATCATAAACTGGAAAATTCGCTTGACCCTGTACCACCCCACCCTTTTCACTCCCCGTCCCCAACCTGCCCACCTTTGCCCTTTAGGCTCCCTCATTGCCAAAACTGTCTAGCCATGTCCTCACACACCCGCAGGTCCCTCCCACTCCACCACTTCCTACATCCTCCATGACCGCTCCTACTCGTGACCTCTCACCCCACCCTTCCTTAAAAACACTGTTTCACATAAACTGCTTTCACACGATGTTCCAAAGAAATGAGGCCCAACCCCCTCTTGACACTCATCATGACAACTTCCTTTCAAGCCACGCCGCCCATACCCCCACACATACCGTAACACTTTCTTTTGTAATTCCCTGATGTCGACCATCCTTAAAGGATACACCGCAGCTACATGCCACACCTTACTGTATACAAGTGTGTTCACCCCCACCACACGTTGCAACAGCGTAACATCCCCTGCCCTCCAACCCCTCATTCTACCCAGAGCCCTACCCACCACCCCCTCAGAATTCACCTGCCTGGCCACCTCACATCTGCCATATACACAATTCCACAGATCTTTATTCTATCCACAAAATTCCATCCATACACCTTACCCCAGCCCCCCCCCCCACGTACCCACCTCCAATAACTTAGACTTGGCTCCATTAACCTCATTCCTGTCGCTGCTCCAAAGACCTCTATAATACGTCCCACATTCCAGCCCTTCTGTTCCACCCACCAATACAGTAGTATCATCCACATACCCCACGATGCCCACACTACCCCCCCCCTCTTCCCCCTCTCCCTCTCTCCTACTCCTTCCTCTATTAACCTATAAAAGGGATCCTGCATGCACGCGAAAAGGATCTGAGATATGGACACCCCTGTCTCAGACCCCCTTTTCCCTCACCACCGTTTCCCCAACTTACCATTCACCTGTACACACCTTCGAGAACTATACAATGTCTCAACCCATCCAGCAATTTCTCCCCAAAACCTTTTACTCTCAATATAATTCCCAACATGCTTCTATTCACACAATCATAGCTTCCTTCCAATCTATTCCCAAGACACCCCCTCCCGTCCTACCTTCAATAAAATCCCTATTCTCCCATGTCCTACACTCATACTTCTTCCAGGTATACCAAACTGCCCCTGATGATGACTTTGTCAAGCACCTTTTTCATTCTATTCCCTAAAATTTTTGCAAGATTTTATAATTCCACACATGAGGGATATCGCCCGTAATTCCGGTTCTCCCTCCTCCTTTCGACCAGAACAACTACCCCGTCCCCTCGTCTCCCCTAACCTACCCCCATCCTTCATACAATTAAACAAATGACTAAACATTCTCTCAAGTTTCCCAATGCACCAAGAAATCATTTGGACCCCGTCTAAACCTGGTGCCTTCCCTAGACTTAATCTAGACACTGCCTCCCCACTTCCTCCCACTTATACTTACCCAACCCTACGGTCTTCCTCCCCAAACGCAAGATCCTTCCCCAAGGACCTCCCGGCACTCCCCGTCCCTACACTCAATGATAATTTCTCCCAAACAATGATCGGATAATTGCTTAGCCATCCGTTTCCGAGCACCTGTCCCACTTCATATCCTCCCACCCTTGTAACCCTCAATCCCATTGTGTTACCCTCTGCCTATCTCTAAACCTCCTCAACACGAACCTGACGGTCATCTCCCACAACGCCTCCCCTACCTCCTCTTACTCTGATCGCATCAAAACGATCATTTTGAATATCCTCAACCTTTCCCCCTTTAAACCCCCTCTTTTCCCCATACCTACCAACCCCACCCCTCATAGCATTCATTTGACCCTCCAAATATTTCTGAAGACCAAACTTCCACCTTGCCTCATCTCTTCCTTGATTCCTATAAAGTCCCTTATTCCCCCCCTTGCACTTTTTCCCACCAAAAAAAATCTTTCTCCACCTCTGCTCCTTCTAACCAGAAGGCCCCCCACCATTCCTCAAACGACCTCCCCTCCCCTCCCCCCCCCAAAACGCACATTCAACTTCCAATAACCATTGTACCTTCGGACCATTCCATCCCCTCCACCTCTACTAATACACCAATGGTCAGAAAAACCAATATCAAGCGTTTGCACCCTCCCCACTTAACGTCTCTTGTTGCATAAACACGACCCAAACCCGGGGCGCATAGCCTCTCCCAAAAAGTAGCTCCCCCCTCCATTCATCACCCCACTCACGAACACCCCCACCTCCCCAGTAAAACACGCAACGCCCCAACCAACCCGCCCCTCAGGTTCTACATCTTTTTTCCTGATTATACAATTCCAATCCCCACCCATCGAGTAATTGGCAAACCCCGTAAATGATAGTCAAAACCTCCCTTACAAATTCATCCTTTACACGCGTTATTGTCACTGATATATTCCCATGAAACATACCCGAATGTCGCCCCAATGCCCATCCACCCTCACCACTCTCCCCCCCCCTCCTCCCAAGCTAACAACCGAAAGGGACGGGACTCCTTCACCCCACAGCCACCCCACCCTAATTTCCGATTCTCATACACCTCATAACCTTTCAACCTCAACTCTCAAACCTAAAATTTGTTCTTGTATAAAATTACATCTACGCTAATCGTTTTAAACACTACCTCCACCCACCTACTTAATTTCTGCCCTTAGGCCATTCACATTAATCGTTAAACATTGAATACCAAAGGGGCTTTCCCTGTGCTTCTGCGGGGGGCCGTGGCACCCTTCCCTAAACCTTTATTCAACCCCTCACCCCTGATCCCATACCCTCACCGTGCCCCCACCTTCCCTTCGTGCCATCTCTACATATGTTTTCTTACCTTACGCTGGCCAGGGGGGTGAGGACATCATCATCTGACACCTCTCCGCCCTCTTTCTTGTTCTCCCCACCTCCATTCATCCGCCCATTCCTTGCACATCAGCCTCCACTTCCTGCACCTGCAACCTGTCTTCCCCCAGCTTCTGGCACGTTCACGTCCTGGTTAAGCCCCACCTCCTCCACCTGTAAGTGTCCTTCAACTCCAGAGGAAATCACCTCCGGATCTTTGCTTCCAACATCTCTTGCAATGGTTGCGATAGGTCCACCCGTAGGTCACCCACCTCTACCAAATCCCCAGACTCATTATCTTTTCCAGGCCCATCGATTGTTGGGGTTTAACCTCAGGGACGTTACACAACTTTCCCACACCTTCCCTACTTCTGCCCCACTGGCCCCAGTCCCCACAATCTCAGGTGTTGACTCCTCCAAGGATACATCACAGGTACCTGTGTAACCATTGGCTTGGGGCATGATGGTGGGACACCCCGCCGCCAGTGATCATATTCCCCACACATACGAAGTCCTACGCTGTCCCCGTAGGTAAAAAACACCTCCCCCAAAGGCCTCCCGCAGTAATAGGACGGTATAGGTTTTCAAAGTCATTTTCAATTTAAGGAAACCTTCTGGCAACCCACATATATTCCTTCAGTCCACCTTCCCATAGTCGAGAATGCACCACACCATACCTTTCAAAGGCCTCATGACATCCAACCAATGGCCCCAAATGGCACATTCTTGACCTTCACAAGGTGTAATGTTTAGAGGCATCCCTGAGCCGGACTTCATCCCAGTGTTACAGTATGCTTCTCCTGGTACCTCTCCACAGTTTTTTCATAAGCCTCCACTGTATCAAACTTCACGAAGATCCTCGTCGAACCATTTAATGCAATGCCATATAGGTCTTCATGACAAATACAAAAAGTGTCGGATTATCGCCGGGAGCAACACTGAAGCGTTACTGGAAATGGCTCCAAAGCTCACACACACCGTGTTGTTCTCCGAACACTGGTCGCCATCTTGGAGAAAATCGGAAGTTGCGCAAAAATACCAGGAGCAACTGGCAGCACAACCTCTCGCCGTGCAGAGGTCAATGAATGTTTCAGTATTATAATATAGTGTGAAGCACCGGCAATACAGTGATTGAATGATGTGAAATTTTTCTTTTCGGGGTACCATACCTGGTGGAACTGCCCATGTCTTAATAAAATTGTTTTATTATTAATATTATTGTTATTTTTTATTATTATTATAGAAATATTCCTTTCGTTCTTTCAGTTGATTACAACGAAAAAATATTGGTTCAATTTAACATATACGTTTGGTTTCGGGGTTTTTATCAGTGTGCTCACCTAGTTGTGGTTGCAGGGGGCGAGTCATAGCCCTGGCCCCGCCTCTTCAGTGGCCGCTACTGGGTCACTCTCCTGCGCCATGAGCTTTATCATACCTCTTCAAAGCATATGGAACCTGCCCCACCATCACTTCCCAAACTATTCCACTTCCCGACCCTCTGTGACTGAAGAAATACTTCCTAACATCCCATGATTCATTTGAGCCTTCAAATTCTAACTGTGTCCCCTTGTTGCTGTGTCCCATCTCAACTTCTGTCTCTGTCCATCTTGTCAATTCCTCTCAGTATCTTTATGTCGTTACTGTCCCCTATCTCTACTGTCCTCCAATGTCGTCAGGTCGATTTCCCTTAACCTCTCCTCTGGACAACCCCTTTGCCCGGGGCTAGTCTTGTTGCAAACCTTTGCACTTTCTCGAGCTTCTTTACGTGCTTGGCTAGATGTGGGTTCCAAACTGGTGCTGCATACTCCAGTATGGGCCTAACGTCACAGTGTACAGGGTCCTGAAGATTCTTTTTAAGATGTCGTAATGCTGTTCTTAGGTTTTCTAGGCGCCCGTATGCTGCAGCAGTTATTTGGTTGATGTGCGCCTCAGGAGATGTGCCTGGTGTTATACTCACCCCAAGATCTTTTCCTTTATTGAGGTTTGTAGTCTCTGGCCCCCTAGACTGTACTCCATCTGCGGTCTTCTTTGCTCTTCCCAATCTTCATGACTTTGCACTTGGTGGGGTTGAACTCCAGGAGCTAATTGCTGGACCAGGCTTGCAGCCTGTCCAGATCCCTTGAGTTCTGCCTGGTTCTCGTCCGATTGAATTCTTCTCATCAACTTCACTAGCTACTGTCTTCCTGACAGGCCCCTGATCCATTGTAGTGCCTTCCTGTTATCCCTGCCTAGTCCTCCAGCTTCTGTACTAACTTTGTGTGGAACTGTGTCAAACGCCTTCTTACAGTCCAGGAATATGCAATCTACCCACCATCTCTCTCTTGTCTTACTGCTGTCACCCTGTCTAGAAATCCAGTAGGTTTGTGACACAGGATTTCCCGTCCCTGAAACCGTGTTGGCCGTCTTGATAAGCTCATTCCTTTCTAGGTGCTCCACCACTCTTCTCCTGATAATCTTCCCATGACCTTGCATACTATACATGTCAGTGACACTGGTCTGTAGTTTAGTGCACGTTTCTGTCTCCTTTTTTAAAAATTGGAACTACATTTGCTGTCTTCCATACCTCGGTAGTTGCCCTGTTTCGATAGACGTTGAAGATCGTTGTTAGGGTAAAATAGCTCCTCTGCTCCCTCTCAGGACCCATGGAGAAATGTTATCTGGCCCCATCGCCTTTGAGGTATCCAGCTCGCTTAGTAGCCTCTTCATTTCCCTCTTCAGTTGTGTGTATTGTGTCCAGCACCTGATGGTGTACCCTACCTCCCTCCTTTCTGAGGCCCTTCTATCTACTCTGTGAACACTTCTTTGAATCTCATGTTGAGTTCCTCACACACTTCACGGTCATTTCTGTGACCTCCCTCCTTCCTTCCTCAGCCTGATCACCTGGTCCTTTACTGTTGTTCTCCTCCTGATGTGACTGTACAACAGCTTCGGATCAAATTTGGCTTTTGCTGCTATGTCATTCTCGTACTGCCTTTGGGCCTCCCTTCTTACCTGTGCATATTCGTTTCTGGCTCTACGACTGCTCTCCTTATTTTTCTGGGTCCATTGCCTTCTATGCTTCTTCCATTCCCTAGCACACTTGGTTTTGGCCTCCTGCACCTTTGGGTGAACCATGGGCTGTCCTGGCTTTTTCGTTGTTTCTGTTTCCCCTTTAGTACAAACCTCTACTCGGCTTCCTTGCATATTGTTGTCACATATTCCGTCATCTCGTTTACTGCTTTCCCTTCCAGTTCTCTGTCCACTGATCCCCGTTTAGGAAGTTCTTCATGCCCGCGTAGTCCCCTTTCTTGCAGTTTGGCTTCATTCTTCTGGCCCTATCTGCCTCCCCGTCCACTTGTAACTCTAGTGTGTAATCAAAGCTTAAAACCATATGATTACTGGCCCCGAGGGGTCTTTCATGTGTGATGTCCTCAATATCTGCACTACTCAAGGTGAATACTAGGCCCAGTTTCAGTCTTGGTCATGGTCTCGATCAGTGTGATCTCGGTCTTGGTCATGGTCTCGATCAGTGTGATCTGGTCTTGGTCATGGTCTCGATCAGTGGATCTCGGTCTTGGCGGTCTCGATCAGTGTGATCTCGGTCTTGGTCATGGTCTCGATCAGTGTGATCTCGGTCTTGGTCATGGTCTCGATCAGTGTGATCTCGGTCTTGGTCATGGTCTCGATCAGTGTGATCTCGGTCTTGGTCATGGTCTCGATCAGTGTGATCTCGGTCTTGGTGCAGGTCTCGATCAGTGTGATCTCGGTCTTGGTCATGGTCTCGATCAGTGTGATCTCGGTCTTGGTCATGGTCTCGATCAGTGTGATCTCGGTCTTGGTCATGGTCTCGATATGTTTGGTCTTGACTGTATATCTACCTGGTATTACCGCACATTACCTTGTAGTAAACATTCAGCATACCTTGGTATTACCGCACATTACCTTGTAGTAAACATTCAACATACCTTGGTATTACCGCACATACCCCGTAGTAAACATTCAACATACCTTGGTATTAATGTCAACATTACTCTCTGAGACAATTCACCTCTGTAATCTGAGAAAGGTTACAAAGGACGTCTGTACTTCATAAGATAACTTCTGTTAGTAATGTTGCGCCCTTGAACTGGGCCTCAATGTATATAATGTATATTTCCATTTTCTATAATTTATATTGCGAATATTCTCGATTATAGCTAAATCGTTAATATTTTGCTTTATATTATTATTAGACTATTATTTAACTTAGCTATATATTAGGTAGGATATTATATATTGTTGTGCTCAAGAGTGTGTAGTAACTGCCTTGGTGTTCGCAAACGACTGTTGCTGCCGGCGTCTCGTTGCGGAGGGAGTCAGTCTCTGGACACACCTGAGCTGGGTGGTTGTTCCCTTTTTTCATCGCCTTCTCTGGCCTGCTGCCCTTCGTCGAGTCAACTCCTCACTCTTGTTGTTCTCGACATTAGACTCTGTTGGGTAGAGTATGTATTTGTTGGTGAGGCGAATCATACTTTCTCAGAACTCTGTGTAACTCTGTTCACAGAGAATAGACTAGACAGTGATTATTCGACTTTGTTCTGGGTTGTGTTCACATTGACACTTTTGATAATTTCAGGTCTCAAGCTATTGCTCTGGACCATTCGATAAGGCATCTGTGCACCGCCACAGTTTGGGATTGTTTAGCTGAACCTAGTTTCAGTAGTAAGGGAGTTTTATGACTGTTTTGGAGGATCTACTGATGGTCCCCAGTTAGGTCGATTTTGTATCTCCTTGTTCCTGATGCTGTGTTGCTGTTGCCTGTTATAGTGCTGTTCTGCGAAGTGGCATTTTACTAGACAATCAAGCTGTTCTGGTTGTCAATTTGTTAGTACAGCTAGCTTATGAGAAGTTGTTCTGTCGTACACTGGGTTGAGTCGAGTCATAGTTACCGGGAGCACACTCGTACACACATTTATTATTATTTGTATATATTATTGTTATTACTGACATAGTACCGGGATGGTACTTTGAGTCATTTATATATATATGTGCCCTCAGCACAGACTTGTTGTATATGAGAGCAGTGTAGGACTACCCTCCTAAGTATCTTATTTGATATCTTAATTAATATCTTTATATTAGATTTACTTTGCTACCCTAGATCTTCTCACTTTGTTAATAAATCTTTTAAATCATTTACTTTGGTTAGTACCCTATCAGTTGCAATCCCCCTTTTTCTATATAATATGTCGGATAACTGAACCAGGATACTGACTTTGTTGCAAAAGCCCAGTAACAGGCTGATGCTAGAAGGGCTTTCCTTTCTAGTGTTCACTGGAGATATCTATTGTTAATAGATATCGTGTCATTTTGTAACAGGTAAGGTAAGATAACAAAGCTCCTAGATACATCTTACACTGTTAAGATAACAATGCTAACAATGTTGCGGCTGTGGCTGTTTCTGACGGCACATTAAGATAAATTTTGGACAGTAAGACAGAATGAAAAAGTTGGCAATAAAGCAAATTTAAGATATAATCTATTTTTCATATTTAATAAAGAACGCCGTTATAATAATAATATAATATAATATCTTTATTTACTACAAGTACATGTACAAGGTATACAGACCATAGCTGACATCAGTGACATACTACTATATAAAAGCCACTTGTTATGCTGAGCATTTCCTGCAAATTAGGTCAGTGTCCCAGGATGGACCCACACCAGTCGACTAACACCCAGGTACCCATTTTACTGATGGGTGAACATAGACAACCAGTGTAAAGAAACACGCCCAATGCTTCTACCCTGGCTTGGAATCGAACCCAGACCCTAGTCGTGTGAAGCGGAAGTTTTAGCCACCAGGCCACAAATTTGCCTTTATAGTTATTACTAAAAAGGTGTTGATTTTCTCAAAATTTCTACATAAAACTAAAAAAAAAAGAATGTCTAATATGAAGGAACTTAAAAATAAAACTTCTGAAAATTAGTTAGTTTAGTTAGTTTGATATCTTTATTATGAACCCCATACCAATCTACTTTGTATTGGACTGATGAAGCCACTGTGTGGCGAAACGTTTCCTCAATAAAGATACCCAAGTGTTGCATATGTGTCTAATTTACCAACTCGTCGGTTCTCTGAACCATTCATCTACAGGATAGTTGTACCCGTAGCAAAGCTGGAGCAGGGCAATTGTACTTGTAACCCAGCTGGAGCAGGGCAGTGGTACTTGTAGTCTAGCTGGATCAGGGCAGTGGTACTTGTAGTCTAGCTGGATCAGGGCAGTGGTACTTGTAGTCTAGCTGGAGCAGGGCAGTGGTACTTGTAGTCTAGCTGGAGCAGGACAGTGGTACTTGTGGGCCCCGCTGGAGCAGGTCAGTGGTACTTGTAGGCCAGCTGATCAGGGCAGTGGTACTTGTAGTCTAGCTGGAGCAGGTCAGTGGTACTTGTAGGCTAGCTGGATCAGGGCAGTGGTACTTGTAGTCTAGCTGGAGCAGGGCAGTGGTACTTGTAGTCTAGCTGGATCAGGGCAGTGGTACTTTTAGTCTAGCTGGAGCAGGGCAGTGGTACTTGTAGTCTAGCAGGAGCAGGACAGTGTATTTGTGGCCCAGCTGGAGCAGGTCAGTGATACTTGTAGGCTAGCTGGATCAGGGCAGTGATACTTGTAGTCTAGCTGGAGCAGGGCAGTGTAGTTTGAGCCCTGCTGGAGCAGGGCAGTGGTACTTGTAGCCCAGCTGGAGCAGGGCAGTATACTTGTAGCCCAGCTGGAGCAGGGCAGTGGTACTT
>WNWK01039464.1:0-17439 GCA_009830355.1 Cherax destructor
TGTGTTCAGTCCATCAATCTTGTTAGAAGATTGATGGACAAGATTGATGGACTGAACACATCGACTCCAGGCCGAGGACTGATAACCTCAAACTCCTCCTCTCCTTACACCTTTTACTTTGTATTGACTGATGAAGCCACTGTGTGGCGAAACGTTTCCTCAATAAAGATACCCAAGTGTTGCATATGTGTCTAATTTAACAACTTGTCGGTTCTCTGAACCATTCATCTACAACGGGCTCAGTAGGTGCAAGATAGAAGTAAGATGGGAAATTCCCATCTAGGTAATCACTTGCTCGGGCGTTGGTATCTGGGATTTTACTGGCAAGATTTGATACTATGGTTGAGAAGAAGTCATTTATCTTGTTTACTGTATCAATAGGCTAGTTAGTTTGATATCTTTATTATGCACCCCATACCCATCCTGTGGGCGGTAGTCAAAAGATTACAGAGGTACATAATGGGTCCAGGGACTGGACCTCAAAGTTTGATGGCTGAGCAAGTTACAAAGGTAATGAACTCAGATGGTCACAATCATGACAAGTTACAAAGGTATTTGCAGATTACAGAGGTATATATAGGGTCCAGAGACTGGGCCCCAAAGTTTTGATAGCTGAACAAGGTACAATGGTAATTAATTCACTAGTTACAAGGTAATGAATCATGTAAGTAAATTTACTTACGTCTGTACATGGTTGCACTCATGAACAAATTATAAAGCAATGAGCAATCTATTAGTCTACACCCAGCATCAATAGGCTGTAGTGGTGTTTCATTTGGTTTAGTTAGGACAATATCCCTAGTTTTTTTCAGTTTGTGGGTGCCCATAATCTGTGAGAGTGTTTTCCAGGTCTTTTTTATATCTCCTCTTGTTTCAGTGAATCTGCTGGAGTAGTACAATTGTTTGGCTTTTTTTATTAGTTTGGTGAGAACTGATGAATAGTGTTTAACAAACTCCTTATGTATGAATCCCCGTCTATATTGCTTCTCATATTGATGTTTCTTGTTAATGGATTTTAGTAAGCTGTTAGTTAGCCATGGGCAGCCTAGCCGTTTATTCGTAATGTTTCATTTTTATAGGACAATGTTTGTTGTATAGTCTATGTAATTTATTAAGAAACTTGTCTGTTCAATCATTGATACCCTTGGCGTTGGAGAATTCTATAACCCAGTCAACCGTCTCTAGCTCTGCTGTGAAGTTATTTATTGATGCCTGGTCATGGAGTCTAAATGAAACTTTGGTGCATTCTAGAGGTGGTTTACTAATGTCTGTTAAGAGGAAGGTGGGGTAGTGGTCTGTAGTGCTGTCTGTTATTATCCCCGACTTAAAGGGGGCTAGGTTATTGGTCCATATATGGTCGATTATGGTTGCACTCGTCTCAGTCAGCCTGGTTGGTTTAGTTATTGTTGGTATGAGAAGTGTTTTGTTCATATTGTTGATGAAATCAGTTACTGGCTGGTCATCTGGTTGGCCAAGGTTGATGTTGAAGTCTCCAGCTAAGATAAGGTGGTGTTTGTTCATTTGGTTGTTTGTTATTAGCGTTTTTAGTTGATCACTAAAATTTGGGATATTTGTATGAGGCATCCGGTAAATGGCCCCGATTGTTATGGGAGTCTTAAGGTTTTGTGCAGTAAAATTAGGAAAAATATATTCTCCATATTCATCACTATAGCAATTGGTGTCACAACAGATATTTCATTTTAGTAATAGATTGCAATACCTCCCCCAACTTGGTGTGGTCTGCAGTTGTGTATTGCTGTGTATCCTGGTAGCGAGTAGATATCTATTGTATCCTGCTTGAGCCAGGTTTCAGTAAGAACAATACATGTGAAGGTTGTCTTTAGGGAATCAAGGAGGGCAAGGAGGTCATCATAGTGTTTGCTTAAGGATCGGACTTTGTTATACTTTTAGCTGTATTTAGGACAGTGTTGGCTTGTGATTCTGTGTAGTAGAGGAAGTTACTTTCCAGTAAATTTTGATTGGGTGTTAGATTAAATAGGTTTAGATCAGAGTCGACGTGATCATTCATCATTTAGGTTAAATAGTAATTTTATTATATCATGTATAGTGTGGCGAGCTCTAGTACTGATATCTGTAGTAAGGGGATGTTTGGACAAGTACAAGATACAATTATAAAATAAAGTAGCATCAGACTGTCTCTTGTAATTGCACTAAGTGTGGGAATTGTGAGATTACCTGTCTGGGCTTCACCGCCACTTACAAACAAATAATCTCAACGGGAGGTGACCGCCAATATAATTTTACCGCGGTTATCCCCGTGAAGCGTGTGAGAAAACTTGACCCACTCCTGGTCGCGCCCAAGGGGTCCCTTCGATATTCTCACACTCTAGACTCACGTCCGCTCTGGACCAGTTTTAATAAATTGAAATAGGTAACACCAATAGTTACGGTGTTGTTAATTTTAGTGGACTGTATATGTATATGAGAGACTGATTAGAAAGAGTACACTCCTTTACGAAATTAAACCATCACTCACCCAGGCAAATTTCGCCCTGAATCCTGCTTGTACCTGTAAGTAAGTAAGTTTATTCAGGTATACACGTACATTAACATAAATTATCATACATAGCAGCAAATGTGTAGAGAACCTAGGATAACCCAAAAAAGTCAGACAGAGTGACTTATTTCCATTGGTGTCTGGATGCTGAGATTTGCAGACACGACATCAGGATAACTCGTTGAGAAACGGATGCTGCTTGTGTAGGCTGATGAAGTGAAGACAAACTTCTTTCCTCTTCCTTCACGCTACTCCCAGCCGACGCAGCAGGGCGGTTTGGCGGGCTAGCTCCGGGATTTTCAAGGATAGCTCCTACCTGGAGTCTACCTGGAGAGAATTCCAGGGGTCAACTACTGTGAAAAGCTCTGTTCCACAAGGCACAGTACTTGCTCCCATCCTATTCCTCATCCTCATATCAGATATTGACAGGGATATAAGCCACAGTGCTGTGTCTTCCTTTGCAGATGACACCCGAATCTGTATGACAGTGTCCACCGTTGAAGACACTGCAAGACTCCAAGCAGACATAAACCAAATCTTTAAATGGGCTGCAGAAAACAATATGAACTTCAATGATGAGAAATTTCAATTACTCAGATACGGAAAACGTGAAGAAATTAAAATCTCATCGGAGTACAAAACTAATTCCAACCACACAATAGAGCGAAAAACTAATGTCAAAGACCTGGGAGTGATCATGTCAGAGGATCTCACCTTCAAGGACCATAACAATGTAGCAATTGCATCTGCTCGAAAAATGACAGGATGGATAATGAGAACCTTCAAAACCAGGGATGCCAAGCCCATATTGACACTTTACAGATCGCTTGTTCTATCTAGGCTGGAATATTGCTGCACACTAACTGCACCATTCAAGGCGGGTGAAATTGCTGACCTTGAAAATGTGCAGAGAACCTTCACCGCACGCATAAGTGCGATAAACCACCTCAACTACTGGGAACGCTTGAAGTTCCTAAACCTATACTCTCTAGAATGCAGGCGGGAGAGATACATTATTATATACACATGGAAAATTCTCGAGGGTTTAGTACCAAACTTGCACACAAAAATCACTCCCTACGAAAGCAAAAGACTCGGCAGGCGATGTAACATCCCCCAATGAAGAGCAGGGTGCCACTAGCACGTTGAGGGACAACACAATAAGTGTCAGGGGCCCAAGATTGTTCAACTGCCTCCCAGCATACATCAGGGGGATTACCAACAAGCCCCTGGCTGTCTTCAAGCAGGCACTGGACAGGCACCTCAAGTTGGTACCTGATCAGCCGGGCTGTGGTTCGTACGTTGGACTGTGTGCGGACAGCAGTAACAGCCTGGTTGATCAGGCTCTGGTCCAACAGGAGGCCTGGTCACAGACCGGGCCGTGGGGGCGTTGACCCCTGGAATTCTCTCCAGGTAGACTCCAGGTAATGTCCTCACACCAACGTAAATCCTTCCCTCCCCACCATCTACGTACTTCTGACATGACTTTTCCAATCCTACATCCTTTCACACCCGCTTCTCCCAGATACCTCTGTTTCACATACATACCTATTGCCATCTGCTTTACCGGCAATAAACCCATTCCACCTTCACGCTGTGACATCATGACCGTCTCTTTCGATAACCAATGTCTTCCAAAACCCCAAACATACCTTAACACTCTCGTTTGCAAAGCCACCACCTCCTTGTCCACCAAGGGATATATTGCCGCTACAAACCACAGTTTACTGTAAATTAAAGAATTGACAACCACCACCCTTTGCAATAACGTTACATCCCCAGGTTTCCAACCTTGCATTCTTCGCATCACTGCCCTCACTACCGCCCCTGTATTTTCTTTTCTCACCCTACCAAAGTCATCACAAAATACGACACCACATATTTTAATCACATTGACGATCTTCCATCCATATTTTAACCCCAATTCCCCTCCCACCCATATACCTACCTCCAACAACTTGGACTTAACTTTATTAACCCTTAACCCAGTCGCCCTACCAAACACTCCTATTAGGTTGCCAACATTCCTCAAGCCCTCATCGTTTCCTACGAGGATCATTGTATCGTCCACTTATCCAGTTATTCCTGTTTCACTACGAGACCCCGTTTCCCCGCCCCTTACTCCCTCCCTCACTAAACCATAAAAGGGGTCCTGCACACAAGCGAACAGGAGCTGCAACAAGGGACAACCCTGTCGCAGTCCTCTGCCCAAACTCACCTCCCTCCCAATCCTACCATTCACCTGTACACGCACACTCGCCTTTTCATACATCGTAGTTATCCATCTAATAGTTTTCTCACTCAAACCTTTCTTTCCCATAATCTTGTACAGCACATCACGTTCCACACTGTCATATGAACCTTGCCAATCAACCGCAAGTATGCCCCCCCCCCGATGCCTTTTCTACAAACTCTCTTATCCTACAATGACTCATTCGAACACTTCTTCCTGGTATCCCACATTGACCCTCATCAATCACCCTCCCGAGAACCTTTTTTATCCTATTACCTAGAATTCGGGCAAAAATCTTGTAATCGGCACATAAAAGGGTAATCACAAGATAATTTTGTATTGTGTCGGCATCCCTGCCCTTAGGCACTAGCACCACAACACCAAAATTCTGGTCTCCACCCATACTTCCCTCATCTTTCATCCTATTAAAGACCCTTGTGAGGCACTCACGCAATACATTCCAGTGTCTTATATAAAAATAGCTTGGGATGCCGTCAGAGAATCTCACCTTCAAGGACCATAACAAAGTAGCAATCACATCTGCTAGAAATATGACAGGATGGATAATGAGAACCTTCAAAACCAGGGATGCCAAGCCCATGTTGACACTTTACAGATCACTTGTTCTATCTAGGCTGGAATATTGCTGCACACTAACTGCACCTTTCAAGGCAGGTGAAATTGCTGACCTTGAAAATGTGCAGAGAACCTTCACCGCACGTATAACTGCGATAAACCACCTCAACTACTGGGAACGCTTGAAGTTCCTAAACCTGTACTCTCTAGAACGCAGGCGGGAGAGATACATTATTATATACACGTGGAAAATTCTCGAGGGATTAGTACCAAACTTGCACACGAGAGTCACTCCCTACGAAAGCAAAAGACTCGGCAGGCGATGTAACATCCCCCCAATGAAGAGCAGGGGTGCCACTAGCACGTTGAGGGACAACACAATAAGTGTCAGAGGCCCAAGATTGTTCAACTGCCTTCCAGCATGCATAAGGGGGATTACCAACAAACCCCTGGCTGTCTTCAAGCAGGCACTGGACAGGCACCTAAAGTCGGTACCTGACCAGCCAGGCTGTGGTTCGTACGTTGGACTGCGTGCGACCAGCAGTAACAGCCTGGTTGATCAGGCTCTGGTCCAACATGAGGCCTGGTCACAGACCGGGCTGCAGGGGCGTTGACCCCTGGAATTCTCTCCAGGTAAACTCCAGGTACTCCTGCCCTTTCGACCAATATTTCTGAAACCACTCATCAACATAACAGCCTATACTCTCAGTCGACCTTAACCTTTGTCCCTCCTTATATGCCTCGAAACCCTCATGCACTTTCATTGATAAAATCGTCATCCCAACCTTATGTTTTTGAAAGGCTCTTAAGACAGTGACAGATGGCCTATTCCCCTAAAGCACCTCGTCTACCTTCCCTTTAATACGTAGCGCCTGAAACCTATCATTCTGTATATCCCGTAACTGTTGCTGTATTCCACCCACCTCCTGCTGATAATTTCCTGCCCCTTTCTCATTATAAACCATTAACTGATTTTCTAGATATCGCTGTAACCCATATTTCAAGTGACCATCAATTTTTGCCTCCCTCTTATAAAAGTCCCTGATCCCCTGCTTCGCCTGCCTATACCACCATCTAGTTATATCTTGCTCCCACTTCCCTTCCTTCCATAACCCATCCCACCACTCTTCGAAATGCTCACCTGTATCACCGCCTTCCAGAAGCTGCACATTTAATTTCCAATAACTAGAATACGTAGTTACTGCTCCATTCCATCCCACATCCGCCAAAACACCCCGATGATCAGAAATACCCACATCTAAACACTGCACTCGCACCACATTCACCGCACTTGTTACATACATTCTGTAGTGGTTGTAGGTTATTGAAAGACTGAGTAACAATAACAATGTACTCTCTATGGCCGCTCCATAACAACAACGACAATACCAAAACAATTATAAATGACTGAACCAAACAAACATAGTATTCAATCCTCCTACTGCTCCCAACCCCTTACATTCCTCCTTTCCTAAATTACATTATATCATCCAACTTATAAATCCAACCTATCTGGAGGTTTGACAACTCTGCTGGAACGCCGGAGAATTGGAGGGTTTGCACTGTCCTGAGGTGCCTTCTCTTCTCTCACCCGGCTAGTTCCCCTAGCAAACCTCCCAGGAGGTTCTTCCTGTATGCTAACCTGCTCTTTAAGTTTATTACCATTATTATCTGTTGTGGGCAGTTCCTCTAAACCACTCCTTACTGCTTCTGGTACTGTTGGAATCAGTGGTTGCTCTCCACTCCTAAACCTTGGCATGAGCTGATCTATATGCCTTTTCCATTTCATGTTACCAAACCCTCTAATTAACACTTTGTAATTCCTAACCCCTAATACCTCCACAATGTAAATAAAGTAATTCATAAAATTAATGAATTCAGAGACTACTCACTCAGAAATGTTCAAGATATGTCAAAGTATTTTATCCACAGTGGTATATTACAGACTATTCTGGAAAAATACCCTGACTTTGCTCCCTGTAAATAAAGCATTGACACGTGTGTGTGTGTGTGTGTATGTATATATGTGTGTATGTATATATGTGTGTATGTGTATGTGTGTGTATATGTATGTGTATATGTATATGTGTGTGTGTGTGACCCAACAATTAAAATTTGCACCAATAACTCATTACAGTTGTGGCTGGGTGTAGACTAATAGATTGCTCATTGCTTTATAATTTGTTCATGAGTGCAACCATGTACAGACGTAAGTAAATTTACTTACATGATTCATTACCTTGTAACTAGTGAATTCATTACCATTGTACCTTAATATCTTTATTTACTACAAGTACATGTACATGGTATACAGGCCTAGCTGACATCAATGACATATTACTATATAGAAAGTCCCTTGTTATGCTGAGCATTTCGGGCAGATTAGGTCAGTGTCCCAGGATGCGACTCACACCAGTCGACTAACACCCATAACACTCAGCTATCAAAACTTTGGGGCCCAGTCTCTGGACCCTATATATACCTCTGTAATCTGCAAATACCTTTGTAACTTGTCATGATTGTGACCATCTGAGTTCATTACTTTTGTAACTTGCTCAGCTATCAAACTTTGAGGTCCAGTCCCTGGACCCATTATGTACCTCTGTAATCTTTTGACTACCGCCCACAGGATGGGTATGGGGTGCATAATAAAGATATCAAACTAACTCAATAATTATCATATTTAACACATAAAATATAAACTCTTCAAGAGTAAATACTCCCAACTTGTTTAATAACCACATTATTAACAATTATTACCATACTGAATACACTTATTAATAATCCCAATAATTAATTACCAGGATTTGCAAAAATGCAGAAATGTTTCGATTAGTGGAAGGATCAACGCCAAATAATTTAATGTAAAATAAACGGATAAAAATTTCTTAAAGAACCAGCAATTATTATGTAAAAAAAAAATATAAATTAATAAAAAATATTAAAAATCTTTAAAAGATTTTATTAAAATAAAAAACAAAATTTAATTTTAATAAGAAACTTAATTTGTTGCTTATTTAAAGGAATTAAAATTAATTAGTTGAATATTTTAGTTATATTTAAAAGAGATTGCCAAAAATTGTATTTGTATTAAATAATTTAGTTATAGCTTAAATATCATTTGTGTATCTATCATGTTGGAGGTCGATCACCATGCCCATCCCTTCTAGAGCAGGGTAGGTGCCAAGGCTGGAGCTTGCTACCATCTGCAGCTCGTACGCCTGCCCTTCCCGTTAGGGAAGGTGGCAGACCAGTGCTGGTAGGGAATGTGGCTAGGCCTGGGGCCAGTTGGTCCCGCCGATGAGGGGTATTCCCTCTCATGGGAGACATAGGTCTCTGACACTCCCACGCCAGGGAGCCGGAGCCTTCTGGTAAAGACCCGGGCCGGGAGAATTCCCGGTGAATCAACACCTCCTCCTCCTCCTCCTATCATGTTGGAGACAATCTCTCAATCATGGTGGAGACCATCTATCAGTTATTTATTGATCCATGAATATATTTTTAGTAATTCGTCATTAACAATGGTGTTGAGCGTGGCAAGATTTGGGTGGTAGATGACATAAGTCGTGTCGTCAGCAAAAAGTATTGGTTTCAGGTGTTGTGATACATTGGGAAGATCATTGATGTATAAGAGGAAGAGCAGGGGACCAAGGACACTTCCCTGTGGTACTCCAGTATCAAGTGGTCGTGTCGCGGAGGATGTGTCTTTAATGGTGACATACTGATACCTATTAGTAAGGTAGGATTTGAAGTATGCAAGTGCATTACCTTTTATTCCATAGTAGTCAAGTTTGTGGAGTAGGATGCCGTGGTTTACTGTGTCGAAAGCTTTCCTTAGGTCAAAAAAAAGTCCTAATGGATATTCCTTATTTTCCAGTGCTGTGTAAAACAGGTCTATCATTTTTACAATTGCATCGTTAGTGCCTTTATTTTTCCTGAAGCCAAATTGGCAGGGGTTGAGTATGCTTTGTGTCGTTATAAACGAGTATAATATCTTGTACACAAGTTTATCGAAGATTTTGGATAGCAATGGTAGATTTGATATAGGCCTATATAGTTGTTTACGTCTGTGGGGTCACCACCTTTGTGTATTGGTGTAACCCTTGCTGTTTTGAGTAGTGTCGGGAAAGTGCTAGTTTCTAGTGATTTGTTAAAAAGTAATGAAATAGCATGTGAAAGGACATAAGCAGCTCGTTTGTATATTGATGGTGGGACTTGAGACAGATTCCCTGATTTATTTTTAAGTGACTTGATTATCATGGTGACTTCAGTGGGTTCAGTAGGTGCAAGATAGAAGTAAGATGGGAAATTCCCATCTAGGTAATCACTTGCTCGGGCGTTGGTATCTGGGATTTTACTGGCAAGATTTGATCCTATGGTTGAGAAGAAGTCATTTATCTTGTTTACTGTATCAATATTATCTGCCCCCCTTACTGAGTTGCTTAAGAACAATGCTCCTTTTGTTTGAACTTTCCTTCAAGAAAGAGCATTCCTAACTCTCAAAGAAAAGCTAACTTCTGCTCCTATTTTGAAATTCCCAGATTTTTCAAACCTTTCTATCTAACAACTGGCACTAGTTCCATTGGCATAGGTGCCGTCCTAGCTCAAAAAACCGATAGTAAGTACAACACAGTTGCATTTGCTAGTCGTGTCCTTACAAAAGCTGAACGTAATTATAAAGTAACTGAACAAGAAGCCTTAGCTATACACACACAACCCGCACATATAATAATAATAATAATAATAATAATAATAATAATAATAATAATAATAATAATAATAATAATAATAATAATAATACTTTATTGAGACATGGTACAATGATACATGGTAGACAAGAAACATAGTTATTAATGAGATGTACATGCCAAAAGCCCCTAATATGCGGGCATTCTTAGGTCTACTTAATTCTAGACTACATGGTAAAAAGTTATGGTTGATAATTTATAAAATAAGTATAATTGCGTATCTAAGTTATAAAGTTTGAATATAAGTTGAACATATCAATTAATTGTAGCAATGCAACTAATTGAGTGAAATAACAATTTAAAACAATTAGTTGCATTGCAGTTACAGTTTACGTGGTCATTATAATGTAAATGTTATGGAAACAGTTAGCTTAGTATGTATTATTCATAACAGGTTTTTACATTTAAGTGATTAGTCAGGTTTTTACATTAAGTGATTATTCTACTTTATTGAGAATGTTTGATATTGTGCATTTAGGTTTGGGTGAGAAGGTGGTTTTTTAGCATCGTTTTGAATTGGGGTACAGGTAGGGTTTCTTTGTCAATCACAGGTAATGAATTCCAAATTTTCGTGCCTTTTATATGCATTGAGTTTTTACATAGTGTTAGTTGGACACGGGGAACATCGAGGAGTGATCTGTGTCTAGTGTTATGGTCATGTGTCCTGTTAAAATTGGTAAGGAGAAGTTTGAGTGGTGGGTTAATATAAAAGGAGAGGAGCTTACGACGACGTTTTGGTCCGACTTGGACCATTTACAAAGTCACACTAACACGAAGGACAGGTGGAAGGGGTATTTATAGGCAGGCAGACAGGGAAGGGCACAAGAAAGTGGTGGAGGGGTAATGGAGGTAGTAGTGGTAGTGGTAGTAGTAGTGGAGTCAGTCATAAACTAGGAAAGGAGCACTGCAAAGACGCTGGCGGCCCGCAAGGGTAAAAACAAGAACACAGGGAGGAAAATAAAATAAATAAAATAGAGGACAAATACAAGGCATGGGGGATTTCAACCATAAGGAGACTGACTGGGAGAATCTGAAGTCACATGGGGGGACCAAATATGGTACTAGACCAGAGATGGTACTGGAAAATTTCATGTACCAACATGTTAGGGACACAACGAGAGAGAGAGAGAGGAGATGATGAACCAGCAAGGCTGGATTTCGTATTCGCCTTAAGCAGTTCAGACACGGGGATATCACACACAAAAGGAACCTAGGCACTAGAGATCATGTGGTCTTGAGTTTTGAATGCATAGAGTTAACGAGAGAGTGAAGCAGTACGAGAAGGACGGGAAAAGCCAAACTTCCAAAAAAAGGGACTACACCAGTATGAGGCAATTCCTACATGAGGTGCAGTGGGTAAGGGAGCTAGAGGGGAAGACAGTAAATGAAATGATGGAACACTTGGCCACAAAGTGCAGGGAGGCAGTGGAGAAGTTCGTACCAAGGGGCAACATAAACAATGGGAAGACCAGATTGAACCCATGGTTTACCAAGAGGTGTGGAGAGGCCAAAGAAAAGCGTATAGAGTATAGAGTTTAGAGTTTAGAAGGCAAAGGACCCAGGAAAATAGGGAGATGAGCGGAAGAGCCAGAAATGAATATGCGGAGATAAGAAGAGAAGCCCAGCATCAAATTGAGAATGACAGATTCAAAAGCCAAATTTGACCCAAAGTTGTTATATAGACACATCAGGGGAAAAAACAACAGTCAAGAACCAGGTAATCAGACTGAGGAAGGAAGGAGGGGAGCTCATAGGGAACGACCAGGAAGTATGTGAAGCGCTTAGCTTGCGATTCAGGAAGGTATTCACAGTGGAGACAGAGAGGCTTTCAGCAAACTGAGGTGGTAGGGTGCACCAGCAAATGCTGGACACACTGCACACCACCGAGGAGGAGATGAAGAAACTGCAAGGGAAATTAGATATCTCGACGACAGTGGGCCTAGATAATATCTCTCCTTAGGTCCTCAGAGAGGGAGCAGATGCACTGTGTGTGCCACTAACAACAATCTTCAATAAATCTGTCGAAACAGGACAACTGCCTGAGGTGTGGAAAATAGCAAATGTAGTCCAGATTTTTAAGAGAGGAGACAGACAAGCTGCACTAAATTACAGACCAGTGTTGCTGACATGTATTGTGTGTAAAGAAGTCTAATACATGACAACCAGCTTCAGGGAAGAAAAATTCTGCATCACAGACCTATTGGAGTTCTATGACAAGGTAACATAACTAGGACAGGAGAGAGAGGGATGGGTAGACTGCATCTTCTTGTACTGTAAGAAGGGTTTTGACACAGTACCACAAAAGAGACTAGTTGAAAAGCTAGAGGAACAGCCAGGAACAGGAGAGGAAGTACTGCAATGGATTAGGGAATGGCTGACATGAAGGAAACATGTGTTTGTACGAGACGAGGTGTCAGAGTGGGTGCATGTATCGAGTGGGGTACCACAACGGTCAGTCTTAGGTCCAGTGCTCTTATATATATGAATGACATGACGGAAGGGATAGAGTCAGAGGTGTCCCTCTTCCCAGATGATGTGAAACTAACGAGGCGAATACAAGCGGACGAGGATCAGGTAAGTCTATAAGTGTATCTGTCCTGGCTGCCAACCTGGTCCGACAAATTGCAGTGTATGGGCGCCTAGCAAACCTGAGAATAGTGTTTCATGATAACATGATAACGACATATAAAATACCAAGAGGTATTGACAAAGTGGACAGAGACAGGATGTTATAGAGATGGGACACAGCAACAAGGGGTCACAACTGGAAGTTGAAGACTCAGGTGAATCATAGGGATGTTAGGAAGTATTTCTTCAGTCACAGAGTTGTCAGGAAGTGAAACAATCTGGAGAGTGATGTAGTGGATGCAGGAACCATACATAGCTTTAAGAAGAGATACGATAAAGCTCATGGAGCAGGGAGAGAGTAGACCTAGTGGCACACACACACACACACAGGAGCTGAGTCTCGACCCCTGCAACCACAATTAGGTGAGTACACACAGACATACACACACAATGGTGTGGACTCGAAGGACCTAGGGACCAGAGGAGAATGGTCCTGGTAAGGAAGAATGGATGGAAGAGCAGTGCAAAAGGATGGAACAAGAGTGGGAGAGAAAACTAGGAGAGCTTTCTGCAAAAATGGAGACAGAGCTTTCTGTGAAATTGGAAAAGAGGTTGGAGGAGGAGAAGAAGAATTGGGAGTCACAAGTCGAAGTTGCAGTAGCCAGGATAAAGGTTCTAGAAGATGAGGTAAACAGACTGAAGCAGGCTACAGGGGTGTTGACCAGAAAAGACACAGCATCAGGGAGGGCCCATCGGGAAGGAAGGAGATATCTGCCTACCAAGGAGGGCCAAGGAGTGATGGGGGCGAGCAGCTGGGAGCAGGTGGAGAGGGGAATAGGGCAAATGCAGAGGCACGATCATGTCACCAAGAGCTACAGAAAAAAAGGGAGAAAATGGCCATGCACAGACAAGAACCAGAGTCGCAGAGGGAAAGGCAATGGGAGGAGGAGAGGGCAAAGGCAGTGTTTATTCATGGGCTGAAGGAGAGCAAGGGAAGGACACACACTGAAAGATGGCAGGCAGAAAGAAAGGAGATTGAGAACATCCTCAAAGAAATAGGTGAAGAAGACATGTCCGAGATTGTAAATTTTCAGATAATAGGGGGGTACTCGAAAGGGAGAAATCGACCACTCAAGCTGATTCTCAGGACAGAAACAGTGCGGGACAGAATCCTCCAAGAGAAACCACGATTTAAGAAAATGGAAGAATACAAGAGGGTGTTCCTAGACCGAGACAGAACAAAAACAGAATGACAGCAGCTGAGGGAGAGGACACAAAGGCGAAAGGAGCTAGGAGGAGAGACAAGGACAGAATCAGCAGAGGACAACCAGAGCAGGGCAGAGCAACAAGAGCAAGCACACACAGAACTACCCCCAACACCCAACAACCAAGCACACTATCCCAACACAAACTACAACCCACACTCACACCCCCAACCCAACACTCCACTATAGAATACCACTGTCCACCGCCAGGTCCCCCACCCTCACAGACCCCCCAAAACAGTGGTAAAGAGGCAACTGAAGGTATGGTACACCAATGCTGATGGAATAACAAATAAGTGGGAGGAGTGGCACAAAAGAGTCAAAGAGGCATCACCGGACATAATAGCTCTCACAGAAACCAAGCTCACAGGTATGATGTAGTGGTTGTAGGTTAATAACAGGTAGAGTAACAATAACAATGTACTCTCCATGGCCGCTCCATAACAACAATGACAACAACAACTATTATAAATGACTGAACCAAACAAACATAGTATTTAATCCTCCTACTGCTCCCAACCCCTTACATTCCTCCTTTTCTAAATTACATTATATCATCCAACTTATAAATCCAACCTATCTGGAGGTTTGACAACTCTGCTGGAACGCCGGAGAATTGGAGGGGTTGCACTGTCCTGAGGTGCCTCCTCTTCTCTCACCCGGCTAGTTCCCTTAGCAAACCTCCCAGGAGGTTCTTCCTGTATGCTAACCTGCTCTTTAAGTTTATTACCATTATTATCTGTTGTGGGCAGTTCCTTTAAACAACTCCTTACTGCTTCTGGTACTGTTGGAATCAGTGGTTGCTCTCCACTCCTAAACCTTGGCATGAGCTGATCTATATGCCTTTTCCATATCATGTTACCAAACCCTCTAATTAACACTTTGTAATTCCTAACCCCTAATACCTCCACAATTTTTCCTTCTACCCAAGGGTCACCTTTCCCAAAGTTCCTTGCATACACAGCATCATCAACTTTAAATTGCTTCACCACTCCTTGAAGGTCACCAGCGGGCATGTTAGGCAATGAATTGTCCTCTTTAACATGACATTTGACAGCCGATACAGGGACTTTGAAATTCCTATGAAACATCATTTCTGCTGGTGTCTTATTAGTGGAGGAAGGAACAGTTTTCCTATGGTTATATAAGAACCTACATAACCTGGAATTGAGAGATCCTTTTGTAAACTTGTGTAAACCTTCCTTCAATGTCCTTACCGCCCTCTCCGCCAGACCATTTGATGATGGATGGTATGGGGCTGGAGTAACATGTTCAATACTATTCTTACTAAAGAAGGCTTCCAGCTCTTGTGATACAAAGTAAGCAGCATTATCTGAAACAATTATGTCTGGAAACCCAAAATTACTAAAGGATTTCCTCAGTAACTCAGTAGTCACTGTGGATGTCATGGAACTAGTGACTTGCACATCTAAGAATTTTGAAAAGGAATCCACAATTAGCAAAAAATATTTGCCCTCAACAGGACCTGCATAGTCTATATGCACTCTAGACCATGGTTTCCCAGTGCTGGGCCAAGATAGGACAGGAGATGAAATTGGCTTAAAATTCTGAAAACAAATGGGACAACTCTTTGTCACTTCTGCAATATCTTGGTCCATCTTTGGCCACCAGACCCACTGCCTATCTTCTGCTTTCATAGCATTGATACCATTATGACCTATATGCAGATGCTCCAATACCTTATATCTCAATTTTACAGGCACTACCACTCTATTCCTATACAATAATACATTATCATGAACAGTCAGATCCGATTTGACTGAATTATAATCAGATAAAAATACACTGTTTTTACACCATCCATATTTAACATTATTTACTACTTGGGATAATAATAACATTTTCCTTGCCAGCCTTGAATGACAACTCATAATCATACTGAGCTAATAACAGAGCCTAACGCTGAATTCTGGCATTTGCATTTACTGGAATATGTTTCCCTTTCCCAAACAACCCTAGCAATGGTTTATGATCTGTGCGAGCAACAAACTTTCTCCCTAGCAAAAAATATCTGAATTTTTTAACAGCAACACCAAAGCTAGACCTTCTTTATCAAGTTGAGAATAATTCTGTTCTGCTGGAGAATTGGACCAACAGCCTCATCATTCCCATTCCTAAGCCCAATCAACAAAATTCATTTCGCCCAATATCTCTTACTAGCTGCTTATGTAAAACATTTGAGAGGATGATTCTTAATCGTCTCATGTACAGAATCAAACATTTTTTGTCCCCCCGGTTGCATGGTTTCATGCATGGAAGGAGTGTGCACCAATGCATAGCCACCTTTCTCACTCTGCACACTGACAGCTCATACACTACCTTCCTTGACCTTAAATCTGCTTTTGATGTTGCCAACAGACATGTAATCATTAGTGAACTTGCCAGAATGGATGTTGGAGGATGGCTTCTCCGCTGGATTAACAAACAAACAACAAACAAACAAATTTTATTTCATTGCAGGTTACATGGGTATGGGAAATTACAATGTAAATACCTGTCCAACATAAAGTCTTCTGTGTTGTTCCAGGGGCATAGAAGTATAACTAAAGACTTTGAATTAGGAACCCCACAGGGAGGTGTGCTCAGTCCCACTCTATTCAATATTCTAATTAATGCCTTACTTAATGCTATGCCTAGCCAGCCCCATCATTATATGATCAGTTTTGCTGATGATATAATGATTCACACCACCGGATTCTCCAACACCCAAAACATCCTTAACCATGTACTAGCCTCGTGTCAAGACCTGGGGTTGATAATCTCTACTGATAAAACAAAGATACTCAATAGGCGTCCTCCTCGACAGAGGAGGACGCCAGATCCAGTTGCATGATGGGTCTCTTTTAGAATATGTAAACAGATACAGGTATCTAGGCTTTGAGGTCCCACTACTTGGACCTGTTGTAACGAGACTTTGTCGTCAATACAAAGAAAGGCTGAGAGCACTTAGAGTTGTGGCAGGGTTTCACCCCAGGTATGGTGCTAATGTTAAAATTGTGAAAATGATGTATCTTGCTTATATTAGATCATTAGTTGATTATGCTGCCCCACTACTTGCTCTTGTGTCTGACTGGAAGCTTGGAGGGTTGGAAAAACTTCAGAACGAAGCAATGAGGATCATTTTAGGATGCCCTCGTACTGCCAAAATTTTAAATATGCAGAAAGAACTTGATATTCCAAGCATCAGAGATCGTGTTACTGAAAGAAATATCCTAATTGGGGTTAATATGCTCAGGCAAGCCCATTCAAACCCATGCACAGAAGCCCTCCAAACTTTCCTCAGCACTGGTGAACATCCTCCAGATGGATCGAAAAAAATGGAACCGACCTCCGCATGAATCAGATACATGATCTGTGGCAAGTAAGGCAACAGCGGCACTTCTCCGCTCCATGGAATATTACCCCATTCCAAACTACCATCCCTCCATTTCCCCCCAAACTACTTCTTAAATCACAACCAAAGCTTCGCCTTGAAGCCAAACATGATGCCTTAAACTGTATTGATAATTT
>WNWK01039465.1:0-17438 GCA_009830355.1 Cherax destructor
ACATTCTAAAAAACTGCTTTTTTAAAAACTATCCCAATTTTCCAACCCCCCACTACTCCAAATTTGCACTAGCCCCCCTTTTTCTGCCAATATTTTGCTTATATCTCACCTAACTTCCCCCCTCCCTTAGTTTATAATTTTTTCCTCTCTTTACTTGCTGTTGCCTTTTTTCCTTTTTGTCCCATCTACCTTTTACTTAACTGTAGCTACAACCAAATAATGATCTGATATATCCGTTGCCCCTCTATAAACATGTACATCCTGAAGCCTACTCATAAACCCTTTTTTATCCACCAATACATAACCCAACAAACTACTTTCCTTACGTGTTATATCATCCCTTTTTGTATATTTATTTACCCTCTTTTTCATAAAATATGTATTACTTATTACCAAACCTCTTTCTACACATAGCTAAATTTGGCTCCCCATTTCATTTCCCCCTGGCACCCCAAATTTACCTACTACTCCACCCACAACTTTTTTTACCCTTTTTTTAGAATTTAAGATCCCCAACCAAAATTTTACCCCCTCTCATTTGGGTTCAAAACTCCCCACCCCTCACTAACATTTCCCAAAATCTCTCTCTCTTCTCCCTTTTTCTCTTCTCCAGGTGCATAAACATTTACTATAACCCACTTTTCACATCCAACCTTTATTTTACTCCACATAATCCTTGAATTTATACATTTATTTTCCCTTTTTTACCTGCCATAACTGATTATTCAACATTATTGCCACTCCTTCTTTAGCTCTAACCCCTTTTGGGAAACCCCCTGATCTAACCCCATATATATATATATATATATATATATATATATATATATATATATATATTATGTGAACTTTATTTGAAAAAAAAAAATACATTAACAAAGATACAAGGGGAAAAGGGATATAATATCGGTGTTTTCATTCTCTCTATTGGATTGCTCCCCCCGGTGGGCCCGAAATATTTTCCCAATAAATGTTTTTAAATTACATTACGTCCGCAACTCAAACCCTATGATATGGTCTTGGATGCACTGGAAAACAAACAGAATGCAGATGTATTATACACAGATTTTGCAAAAACCTTTGACAAGTGCAATCCTTTGGGGTAATAGCACACAAAAAGCGTGCTAAATGTATAACCGGCAAAAATAGGCAGATGGATCTTCAACTTTCTAACAAATCGAACACAAAATAGTGGTAAAAAGTTAAATCGGAAACTGGCATAGTGAAGAGCTATGTTCCAAAAGGCACACAACTCGCCCCTATCCTGTTCCTCATCCTCATATCAAACATAGACAGAGATGTAAACCATGGGACCGTATCATCCTTTGCAGACGATACTAGGGTCTGCATGAGTGTCATCAACTGAGGACACGGAAAAACTCCAAAATATAAACCAAAATTTTCCAATGGGCAACAGGAAACAATACGATGTTCAATGAAGACAAATTTAACCGTTTCCCTAATGGAAAACTGAAGGAAATGATAGCTAGAACTGAGTATACTACAAACTCTAATCCCCACAATAGAGCGGGAAGGAAACCCGGGAGGAAAGTCTGAGGATCTCACCTTTCAAGGATCACAACAGTGCCACTATCACATCTGCAAGGGAAAATGATAGGGTGGGTAATGAGAAATTCAAGACCGGGGATGCCAAGCTAATGATGATACTTTTTTTAAAACACTTGTTCTCTCTAGACTGGGATACTGCTGTACATTAACATCTCCATTCAAGGCGGGGGAAATTGCAGATCTAAAAAATGTACAGAGAACCTTTACTGAACATATAAGTTCCATCAAACACCTTTAACAATAGAGATCCTGGAGGGACTGGTCCCTAATCTGCACAAAAAAAAATCACCCCCTATGAAAGCAAAAGACTTGGCGGGCGATGCAACATACCCACAGTGAAAAGTGGGGGCCCCATTATACACTAAAAGAAAACACTAATGCCCTGACCCAAGACTGTTCAACAGCCTCCCACCAGCCATAAGGGGAATTACCAATAGACCCCTGGTTGTCTTCAAGAGGAGCGGGACAGATACCTAAAATCAGTGCCGGATCACCCGGGGCTGTGGTTCGTAAGTTGGATTATGTGTGGCCAGCAGTAACAGCCTCGTTGATCAGGCCCCCTACTCCACCAGGGGGGCCCGGTCATGGACCGGGTCGCGGGGGCGTTGATCCCCCGGGAAAACCCTCCAGGTAGGTCCACTCGTAACAAACTGCCGTCCAAAGTAGACGCAAAATATATTTTTATTACACTTTCAACGGTTTTTTTTTTAGATGAGACATTTCCAAGTTCATTCATTTCTGTTATTTGATAGTTACCGTGGTAAGGTATATCATTACGTGTCTCTATTTACATAATTTCCCTGACACCTAATATTAAATACTAATTCATTTATCACTGAAAATCTTTCTCTGGGGATGTTGTTTATTGTATTCATGAAGTGCTAAAACCCCAAGGGTCATAGCTCAATTAACTGGGATTAAAGAGAACGGAGGGTCATTCCAGTTATCTGGATAAAAAAGCCCCACCACCCTCAAGATAGTCTCAAGAGACCTTCCAATATACTGTAAAACGGGATCCTCGAAAAGCTCACTAAGGAGGATAAAATTCACCCTACCTACCACTTTTTTTTATTCTTCTTTAAAGCCGTGTATCGGGACCTTTTTTTTAGGCTGAGGGACTGACCCCCTCACAACTACTTTTAAGACTGAGGGCCCAATCACGTCATCTATACCTCTCCCACTGCTTCTGCTGTCCCCAAATTTTTAGTCACCTCTGTATTCGGCTGAAGAAACGTTTCGGAAAAAACAATCCCAAAAAGTACTGTTGCACATTTTCGTATTCATGAACTTGTCGACATCGTATACCATTATTATTATTTTTTTTAACTCGAAATTTTTACCTTATGTACCTCCCATGTGTTAAATTTATTTTTAAGGAACTTTTTTCTAACGCCCCCAAACCAGGCTATCCATTCTGCATAATTTACGTAACTTCCCAAAAAAAAATATCACTGACAAAAAACCCCGTTAAATTCATCATTAAAAACAATTTTTGTGGGCCCAGATTTTATTTAAACACTACGAAGATACCAGAAACCCCGCCGACAAGTGCAGAAATCTGCAAGAGGAAATTCCTTTTATACACCTTTGATGGGGTTTCCCAGAGTTTTCTTACTCCCACAGCCAGCCATGAATCAAGTAACTCCCCCAAGTCCCCGGGTCAATCAGGCTGTGATGGATATGATGGCCAGCGGGCCGTCAAAGGGAACAACCGGTTTCCCAGGGCACCTGAAAAACCCGGTCCAGTGCCGGGCTGAGTAAACAAATTCTCGAAACCCGTCAAAGGAATATCTTCCTGGAAGGTTTCCGGGGTCAATCATCGCGGCCCAGTCCTTTACCAGGCCTCCCAGTGGGTCAGGGCCTCATCAATCAGGCTGATTTCTGGCCGCACGTGTCCAACGTACGAATCACAGCCCGGCTAGTCAGTTACTGACTTTGGGGATCTGTCCCGCTCCTCTTTTAAGGCAGCCAGGGGCTATTGGTAATTCCCCTTATGCCTGGTGGGGGGGGTGTTAAAAAAAGTCTTGGACCCCAGACCTTATTGTGTTTTTTCTTAGGGACCAACTTTTTATTGGGGTATGTTGCACCGTCTGCCCAGTCTTTTTCTTTCGTAGGGGAGATTTCTTTAGATTTTGGGGCCAGCCCTCTAGGATTTTCCAGGTGTTGATTATGATGTATCTTCCCCTCGCCTGCGCTCCAGTGAGTAAAAGTCAAGTGCTTCCAGGCGTTTCTCAGTAGTTAAGGTGTTTGACGGAACTTTATGTGCAGAAAAGGTTTTTCTGAAACATTCTCTAGATCTGCGATTTGAAAATATCATTATATTCACGAGAGAACGCTGGGAAATTTCAGATTTGATAAAAAGGGGAAAGGGCAGCTTTAATTAATCTTTTTTGGATCATGAGCCATTTACCAGGATAAAGGCACAAAACCCTTTGCCTTTAAACCTAGGGTTGTCAGTGATCAATGCAACATAAGTAGCAACACATAAGAATGTCAGTGGTCAACCCAACACATACAGGAACTCACAAGAACCGTTTCAGATTAATACAACGCCAACACACTAGAGCCCCCAGTGATCCCGCAACACATGCAGTGAACCCAGTAGGGGCCAGCGGAGAGGCGGAGGCCGGGGGCAGTCTCCCACCCGCAACCACTACAACTATTTGGGAAAACCCCAAGAAAAATCCGAAAACTTTTAATTTTTTACAGTGGAGATTATCGTTTTAACCATCAACGTTCGTGCATTTCTGTACGTTCTATGCCTCATTTATTTCAAACCAGTTACTCAAACATTGTAGGGAAAAGCCAAAAACAAACAAACTTCACAAAACCCCATAACTGTACTTTTTTCCCATTTTTTTTTTTTGTCTTTTAACAAACAAAAAAATTTGGCAATTTCTTTACACAGTTAAATTTTAAAAAGAGCTGTTATCCTACATTAGCTAATTTCAAATGGTTATTAATTCAGTCAGGGGGAAAACACAAAAACCGTGGGGGTAAACAACGCCTGGGGAGGGGAGGCATTCAGGTTGATCCAAGGAAGGGGAGGACAGGCCCAAATTCCTGGATCAAGAGCCCTCACCGGCATAAAAGGAAACCCCCCCCAAGGGAACCCAAATTTCACAGTCCACCCCTAAGGTATACAACCCCCCCTGGGATGTGACCCACAACAGTCGACTAAAACCCAGGTACCTATTTTTACCGCTAGGTGAACAGGGGCAGCGGGTGTAAGGGAAACATGCCCTTGTTTACCCGTGCCGGGAATATTAATAGGGAAGGGAAATAGTCTAAAAAAGGGTCACAGAAAAAGTAATAGGAAACAGCCCCAAAGGAAAAGGCTGAGCTACGCTAGATTGGGGTTGGGGTTAGATTGGGTTTTGGGGAAATTAAATTAAGATTAAATTAGGTTAGGTTAGCTTAGATTTGCCAACACCTCCAGCTAAAAAGCAATAGTGATTTTTTCCTTTTGTTTTTTTTTTTTACTTGTATTCTGTTAATCAGTTACCTCAATAAAGATAAAAACAATTTTAAAAAAGTATTTTATCAATGTAAAAATAATTATTTGTTTCTAATAAAAACAAGAGGACTCTGGAGCCTAGGTCTGCAATACTAAATTTTTGTTAGTAATAAATATTACGGAATAACAGGACAAGAAACTGAAGTTCTGAGGGCACAGGACCAGAAGACTGCAACTATTTTGGCCTAAAAAAGGATGTCCTCGAATACAACTCTTCTCACAATGACGTTGGTGATTTCTGTGTCAAGACAACGTTGTGTTGCAGTCAGACAGGTATCCATACTGAAATTGGTTGGGGGAAAATTTTTTTAGGACTGCTGCTGTGTTCCCCCTTTCTTGTTTTTTTAAATAGATGAGTGAAACATATACAGAAGTTAGGGGGAACACCCAGGAAGCCTACTGTCCCTTTTACAACAAGTCCTCGTTTAAATATTTTCCCAAATTAGTCTTGAAACTACCCAGTGTTTACCTTAGATAACCTTACCAAACACATGCCAGGTAGGGCACCTCTAACCCAACCCTCCTCACATATGTATCTGTTTGATGCTACATTTATATGGAACGAAAAGACAGGTGGGTAAAAAATGAATGTTTTGATCCGAGAAAAAGGAAAGGCAGCTCCCAAATTTTTTTAATGAAGTTCCTCTCACTACTATCTACTCACATGTTTGAAGGCTCTGAATACTATAACCAAGTTCAACAATGTTTAAGGAACAACGATACAGTTTGAGGGCAGCAGTTGTCTAGATTTTTTTGATGAGTGGCGGTGTAAAAGACCCCTTTGATGGGTGGCAGGTGTCAAGACTCCTTGATGGGGGGGTGTCAAGCCCCCTTGATGGGTGACAGGTGTCAAGACTCCTTGATGGGTGGCAGGTGTCTAGGTTCCTTGATGGGTGATAGGTATCAAGACTCCTTGAGGGGTGGCAGGTGTCAATACCCCTTTGATGGGTGGCAGGTGTCAAGACTCCTTGATGGGTGGCAGGTGTCTAGGTTCCTTGATGGGTGACAGGTATCAAGACTCCTTGATGGGTGACAGGTGTGCCCTTTTTGATGGGTGGCGGGTGTCTGGGTTTCCCTTTTGATGGGTGACAGGTATCAAGACCCCTTTTGATGGGTGGCAGGTGTCAATACTCCTTGATGGTGGCAGGTGTCAAGGCTCCTTGATGGGTGACAGATGTCAAGGCTCCTTGATGGGTGACAGGTGTCAAGACTCTTTGATGGGTGGCAGGTGTCCCGGCTAATTGATGGGTCGCAGATGTAAAGGCTACTTGATGGATGACAGGTGTCAAGACTCCTTGATGGGTGGCGGGTGTCGGGGCCCCTTTGGGATGGGTGGCAGATGTCAAGACTCCTTGATTGGTGGGGGTGATGAGCGGCAGGTATCAAAGGTTCTTTGATGGGAGCGCTTTCCCTTTGGATGGGCAGCAAGTGTCTTAATTCCTTAATGAGGGGCAGGTGTCTAAGTTCGTTGATGGGTGGCAGGTGTCTAAGTTCGTTGATGGGTGGCAGGTGTCTAGGTTTCTTAATGGGCGGCAGGGCTTCGTTCCTTGATGGTCGGGTCACTAGGTGCCTAGGTTATAAAAGGGGGGGGGCGAAAGGTCTTTGGGTTTTTTGGGAGGAGTGGTGGGGTTCCTGCCTTGAGAGATGGCGGTTGTTTTAAGTCGCCCCCATGAGCTGCGGCTGCTACTAAAAGTAAAATCTGCTATTTTACGTGCTGCATTGCTACAATGCAGCTTCAAATCTCCCCCTATACAACTGCAACATGTTACTATAGTTGCAACATCTGCTATGTAACTGCATCATCGGGCTACTATGCAGCTGCAACATCTGCTCAGTACACCCCAAGCTTGACCAGTGTACATCAAACTGTACGTCTCAAGCGTGGTTGTCCCTCTCTTAACGCAACCTATTTTCGTTGTCTACGTCTAGCACGGGTAAACAGTGCTTAAAACTGCATGATTTTATTATATATTATAAAATCACTGTAAGAAAGAACATAATAGGGGAAGAATTCACTCACACATTCGCACACTGAGGGTAGCAACACACCTACGTACATAACCACCATGAAGCGCACTGCCCCACCGACCACCACCCCAAACCCACCTCACCGAGGGAAAACTCTCGATAGACATAGCCTCATTCTTTTTTCCCTTTTATCAAAAAAAAATTTTCCTGGTACTAGTGTATACCATCCATAATTTTTTAAAATACTTGATTCGTTTTAAACCCCTTATAGTATTATTCATACATTTTTGCTTATTGGTGAGGTAAAGGGGAGGTGAATGCTCGTACGTCAGGCTCCCACCTTGATCATTGACTAGGGGGAAACCGGTGTCATGGTAACATTATTGACAAGGTAAACACAACCTTACTTCACCTGAACGTAAAGTTAAAATCCTGGTACTTGTGGGGGGAAACCCCCGGGAAAAATCCATCCTGCAGGAGTTGCCCCGTCTCACTCCCTCAGTAAGGTCCCAATTTGGGCCGCCTTGTATGTAAAATGATCTGATCCTGCTGCTGCTGCTGTCTACCTAGTGAGGAGTTAGGTGCGGCAGATTAGACTTTCCCCCATGTCTGGGATACTCTGCACATGTTGGGGGGATCTTACATAGGCTGAAAATCGTCCACATGCTGGGGTATCCTGTACATACCAAGGGTCTTTTGAACCCGCTGGGGTATCCAACACTTTTTCTTTGGAGGGAGGGGGGATCTTTCCACCCCTGTTATATGTTAAAGGTTTCCGTATATCATGGGCCCCGTTACAGACCAGGGCAGACTTAGAACAAACACGTTAATAATAAAACTCCTGAGTACAAAAAAAAGACATCAGTGTGAAAGACGTGCTCAAAGGTAGGGACCCCAAAAGGAATTAAGTCACATTGTTTGACTTTATTGGCTTATTCTGGTTGAATGTACATAATATTTCATTTTATTCCCATAAAATCTAAGAGCCTTCAAAGCCATTATAAAACTTTTTTTATATTTTGTAAACCCAAAAACCTAAATAAAGATTTTCTTTATTTGAATATTCAGCAGGCGGTGAGAGTGTATCTTCAAAATAATTGAATAATAATATACAACCGACATATTATCTCTGTTGAGTTGAAAAAGCCACAAGTTAGCTAATCTTTTATATATAGACACCCAGGTGTTACGCATGTATCCTAGTTATCATGGGGAAAATTTGTTAGATCGGCGGAGGGATGGAATGTTTAGGGCTTAATTAGCGGAGGGGAAAAGTAATGTTTAGGACTTGATTGGTGAAGGGATGGTAATGTTTAGAACTTAATTAGTGGGGAAAGGGTAATAATGTTTAGGACTTGATTAGCGGAGGAATAGTAATGTTTAGGGGCTTGATTACCGGAGGCAGTAATCTTCAGGACTTGATTAGCGAAGGGATGATAATGTTTAAATTTGATTAATGGAGGGATAGTAACGTTTTTGAATTGATTAGCGAAGGATAGTAATTTTTAGGCTTGATTAGCGGATAGTAAGTAATCTTTAGGACTTGATATTTTTTCAGAAGACAATAAAAAAAAACCTCAAACCACTTGATTATTTTTTCTCCTGAAAACCCTCCCCTTTTTTTGGGGCGTGGATGGCAATTGAACGAAAGCCCCTTTTTTGGGTTCGGGTTTAGCATTACAATAGGCATTGCAATTTAAAAGCATTCTCATCAATCTGCGTGGGCTATCAACGTGGTTTTTAGGGGAGCCATCAGTGTGGGTCATTACTGTGGGGCCCTCAGTGCGAGACGTCAGTGGGTGATCGGTGGGGGTTGAAATTTTTTGTAACACCAGTTAAACCCCCAACAATGGGGCCCTTTTAGTTTTTCTACCTGTATTCACTTTGATTGGAACATAGTGAGAAAATACTGTACGAAGAGCAAAACCTTAGTGAAAGACAGCGTTTCACTCCCACGCTCCACTCGACGACTTTTCCTGGGCAAGCAAAAAAGGTTTTTTAAAAAAGGATTTGTTGTGTCTGAAATATTCATACTGTGTATATGTCGGTAATTCTGTCATTACAAAACATTGTTTGGGTAATTATCAACATGAAAAGTAATGTTGGAGGAATCTTAAATAATTTTGGGGAGGAGTCTTAGATAATATTGGAGCTTTAAGTAATGTTGGAGGAGTCTTAGATAATGTTGGAGGACCCTTTAAATAATACTGTAAGATTAAATACTTTTGGATGAGTCTTAACTAACGATGAAGGGATCTTAAGTAAAGCGGGAGGATTTTTAAGTAATGGGAAAAAAAGCAAATGCGTATAATGCGATCCTTTATTGAAACGTTTCGCCCACACAGTGGGCTTTACCCAGTGTTTACAACAAGGCACCACAAGACATAACAAGTTAAATACTACGAGACACGAAAATTCTTTTTTTAATTAATGTTAACCCCCAAGAAGTAATTTTCTATGCCATAAATTGTCAGCAATATATTTTAAACCCTAAAATTCAAAATATGCAAAAAACTTCTTAAAAGGAACATTAAGGATGTTAAATTAGACATTAAGGATGTTAAATTGGGTAATTTTTATTGATACCTTTAGCACGCATTTTGTGTGCTATTACACCTTTATCACATTTTGCTGAAGGCTTTTGCAAAGTCTGTGTATACTATATCTGCATTCATCTTGTTCTCTAGTGCATCCAAGACCGTGTCATAGGGGCCCAGAGTTGTGGGGGCGGAGCGCCCCCGTTCAAAAACCCATGCCCCCCGGGGTTGTGCAGCTGTTGGGAGCCCAAGTGGTTGGCGATCTTTTTCCTTAAAAACCCTTTTCAAAGATTTTTATGTGGAACGTTAGAGATATGGGCTGAAATTTTTTTGCTATTGCTTTGCTACCATTTTTTGTGGAGGGACGGGCCCTATATCCGTTGTTTTTAGCGACTGTCGGATAACCCACATGTCTAGGCACACAAAGGGTTTCTTGCGGTTCTTGATGAACACTGAGTTCTACGATTCTGGGCCTGGGGAAAAAGAGGATGGGCATTTCCAAGGTTTTTTTTTATAGTCCAGTGGTTTTAAAGGTTGTCAGAAATTTGACATATTTTGACAAGGTTTTGAGTTTCGTTTAAAAAAAATCATTTGGATTGTCGTTTCCTTTGGTCAGATTAACGGCTTATTAAACAAAATATCTCACTATTTCTTTGCTGTTGTCAGCGTAAATCCCATCTTTTTTGAACCAGGGTTCGATATTGGATGTGGTTTTTTCCCCTTTTTTTTTGTTCTATTTCTTCCCTAGTCAATGCTTCCTTCCGCATTTCCCGATAGTCTAGCACTCTTGGGGAAACTGAGTTTTTTCCTTCGCCTGAAGAGGGGGCCCTCTCTCTCTCTCTTTTTTTGTTAAAATTTTTTTTCCCTTTTTTTAGGGGAATTTTGCCTTGAGCGTACTTCAACTGCTACAGGTTAAACCTTCCAAAAACTGGTTCGGATTCATGTTATTAAAGATATCTTTTAGCATGTTCCGTTAAGGATATGGTTAATATGATCCCAGTTGATGTTCTTGCCGCTAAAGTTAAATTTTGGGGAAGGAATCCTCGTATCTGCTTGCTTTTTGTGGATACAAGTCTGAACATCAATTAGGTTGTGATCTGAATTAACTGTCTTCGATACTATTATATTTCGTACCTGGTCATCATTTTTTGTAAAAAAACGTCTAAGTGTATTTTCCAGTCTTGTTGGCTCCACTTTTTTTTGGCTTATGATAACTTGTAAAATCCCTTTTTGTTTTTTGCTTTAAATCTTCATCCCCAAATTTTGTAACTGCACTCTGCACTGTTTCTTTAGCAAGCATTGACATAGGGGAGCTAGGACTACGAAAAGGGGGATACCTTGCTTGGAAATCGGGGGCCAAAATACATCTAGTTGTAAATGTTTCTGGGAAAGTTATATTTATGACTTGCTTGAAATAATAAATTTAAAAAACTGCTCTAAATATGAGCACTAGATACAAGGTCAGCATTCAAGTCGAGATCATTCCCCGCCAAGGTCGGTATTCAAGTACGAGATCATTACCCAAGCACAAGATCGGTATTCAAGCACAAGATCAGCACAAAAAAATAAGATCAGCACTCAACCCAATTGTCAGCAGTAGAACAACGGGAAAAGAGGCAATTGGGTATATTTGGAAGGAATATTGGGGGTATATATGGAAGGGATAGCCGCTGTTGGCGGGCATACAGCAAAAAACTCATACAGGGAGAAGCATGAATGTGGCGTATTTCTCCAGTAGCTGCTACTGCTCCCCCCAGCTTTTTCCCAGGAGTGTCTCGAGGGGGAGGTCCTCCCCCAGGGCAGGTGGCCAGGGCCCCCTCCCCGCTTTTCTGGCAGGAAATGCGTCTCTGGGGGCCCCACCTTCGAAACCACTTCCGCAGTTCTTGTAGAGAGTTCCTCGGATCTGTGGAGACAAGGAGAGTTAAATCTTTTTTAAGTTCTTTGAAACCCAATTTAAAAACTAGCATCACAAGCAACATACAAACTATAAAATTTAATTTAAATTTCATGAAAAGTAACACTGCTAAAAATTATAGCATTTAAATCCATCTTTTTTGTTATTCCAGTTTTTAAAATGTTATAAAATAATAATGATGATGATAATAATAATAAAAATAATAATTACTTTTTTAATCCCCAAACTCGCCCTTTTTTTGTAAGTTTATTTTTTTTTGCTTTTGTAAGTGTATTTTTGGGGGGCTAAAAGGACTGTCTATTTTACATTATTCCTTATGGGAATTTCGTTTTGGGAATGGCACTTTGAACAGCATTCTGGAACAAAAAAAATCGTTAACCGAAGGGACCACTTTTTTATATATATATATATATATATATATATATATATATATATATATATATATATATATTAGGGAAAATATAATACATTGTAATGTGCTTAGGAATTTTAGATTTATTTATCCTTAATTTTCATTAAAAAAATTTTAAAATCTAAGCAATTGATTTTTTTACTAATAACATCTGGATTACATTCATTTTCAGAAGCTAAACTGTCAGGTTTTGTTTCCCAATGTCGTTTACATTTTATAAATATAACTTTTTAAGGAAATTTTTAATTATTTTTTTAAAAGCCTAGGCTCTTCCATGAAGATCAGAGAAGATTGCAAGAAAATGTTAGTAGCTAGTTATCATTTTTTTAGTTTTATTTATGAAATTTGATGTAGGTTAAGATGTGTGGAAAAACTGTTTTGTTAACGTGTCCCGGCCTTGGTGGAGGTAAGACGGTGCTTGCTCGGGAGTGTCACCATTATCTCGGCCTGGGATCAAGAGGCAGACGACTGTTTGAACTTTATATGAGTGTAAAGGGGCCCGTGAAGAAGTGGGAAAGGTTGGGCATTCCTGAAGCCACAGAGATATGGTTATGTGAAACTTAGGTGGGGTGTTTCCAGACGACTTGTGTGCCAATATGATGTAAAAATGAATTTTAATTTTTCCCGTGCTAAATATTCTATATATTATTAAGTACAGGTAGTTTTTGTTATTTGTATTTATGTTTTTAAATATTTTAAAATAAGGCACTGATAGAATACAGGGGGTGTTAACCTTTTGTAATGTAAAAAACTAACTAGGGTTATAAATAAACAAATTTAGTGTTGATTTTCATTTCCCCCATTGTGGTTATTATGATTATTAATACGATGGGAACTTTGATAATTCCTTTTCCCTTTTTTAATTATAGTAGTATTTTTTTGCAGTTATATATTAATTATTATAATATTTGGTGGTGTCAAAAATTTTCTGAAGGAAAAAATTTAAAACACAACTTTTTAAAAGGGAAAGGAAAAGACATGAGCCCAAAGGATAGAAACGAATGCTGAAAAAACAAGTCTTAGAGGGGGGGCTTGAAACTTAAGAAACGACCCCTATAAATAAAGGTGAGGCTAGGAACCTTTAAAAAACGACCCCCATAAATACAACCGGCGAGTACAAAAAGAGCACAAGCGTCTCCCCACAAACATTTACCCGCCATCCCCACATAACACGTACCTGCCCACCTAGAAACACACACATACCCATAAAAAAAACACATTTGTTCACCCATAGAACACTGTCACCTCTCACCTCCTACTTCCTTACAGATCTCACCCTCGGGAAAGGGTGAGAGAGGCTCGTGCTTGAGGCAGTAGATAGTCCTGTCCAGGTAACCTTCCACCTCTCGGGAACTGCTGCAGGGGAAAACACTCTTGGTGATGCTATGTTCTGGGAAAGGGCCCCGTTGGCCTGCAGCAGCAGCGGTGCATGAACTCGTAGGTGTCAGACCTGCAACACCAGGCAGGGGCCCTTTGTAGGGGGTTACAAGTGTTGTGGGTGATGTAAGGTGTAAAAAAATTTAGAATTAATGGAAGTGAAAAGTATCTGATTTCCATTCTTCTGTTAAAATTATATATATATATATATATATATATATATATATATATATATATATATATATATATATATATATATATATATATATATATATATATATATATATATATATACACACACACACACACACAGATGCTCATAACGTTGGGTAGCTTGCTGGCCCCAAATCTATTTTTTTTCCTAACGCCCTGCACACCAGTGAGCCTCAAGCATGGCCCCCTTTATTTCATTCTCCTGTGTATTCTGGCCCCCAAGAACAATACTACCTCCCAACGCTTGTGGGTGGAAAAAGGAAGCTACGTGAAAAGAAATACCTCATTACTATTATTATTATAATGAAGGGAAAAGCCCCAAACCCGTAGGATTATAAAAAGCACCTGGGGGGGATGTGGAAGGTATTCGGGTTTTTTAATTCAGGGAACGGGAGCACAGACCCAATTCCCTAGAAAAAACCCCCTCACCAGCATCAAGGATCCTTCCTTTAGAGGAAGAAATACCGCAGCCAGCAGAAATCAAACCCAAATGGACGGGTCTCCACGAATATGGTTAGCTGCTACTGAATCTGCTGTTCTTTTTCCCCAAGTTTGTGTCATTCACAAATTTTGCCTTTTTAATGTTGGCGCCACCACGAGACTTAAAAGTTCATTATGAGGGAAGACTGGAAAAAGCACATCCCTGGGGAACTCTGATCTTAAGGGAAAACCACTCAAAAACCTCTCCATTAAATACCACACTGTTTTCTGTTTTTGAGCCAGTCACTCATTCAGGCATGAAGTTTGTCTTCGGGAAATTCTGATATACTACATCTGTTGGGATCTTTTCATCCCAGGTTTTGTATGTATAATTGAAAAATTGGGAGCATGCTAGTCAGGCTGGTTTCCGACTACTGGGTTTTTTATTGTACAAAAATGAGTTATTTTGTCTCTAATTATGATCTTCATTTGTTTACCATAGTTGACTTTAAGACGATGACACGATAGTTGGTAACATTTGTTTGTTAAAATTTCCCTCAGTAAGCAGTCTGGTATCTACATTCCTTTATAACTCTGGAAGATTTCATCTGCACTTCTTCATTTGTTAATATTCAACATCTTTTAAGTATTTTATTATTTAAACCTGCTAATTTCTTCAATATTTAGTTTGTCAGTGGCAGGAAAATTAATTTTTTTGGCCTGGGACGTGGGTGTCATGTTCAGCTGAAAAAGACCTCGAAGGCTAGGTTGAGTATAGACGCTAAATCATTGTTTGTTATTCTGCTGTTGTTATCACTAGTTAAAGGGGCCCATCGTTGTTTTTTTCCCTCCACCTCAATGTGTTGGAAGACTTCTTTTAAATACCTTCGATGTTATGTGCAGTTCGTCTTTCCAAAATTCCCTTAGCATTTCTGATTTTTTTTTTTTTTCTCTGCAACCTTATGTGGTTAATATGATCTTCGAGCTTACCAACCAGTTTAAATTTCTTTTATGCACTATGTTTTGTTATGAATGATCTCGATAAGTTCTCTCATCACTCAGTCTCTTTCTTACATCTTTTTTCCCGGTACTACTATTATCTTTCTTCGAATGTTATTCTTCTCAGTACTTAGAACATTTAGTTTGAATATGTTACATTTTGTCTACATTATCTGTATTTAATAGTTTTATCCAGTTTACGTAACTGGTACCTGGACACATTGTTAAAATTTTCGCTCTGTGATTGGGGAAATATCAACTTGTTATTTGCATCTCAAACTTTGTTTTTTTCAATCGAATGATGTTATTGTTTCCTTGTCTCTCTCCTGCCTTACGTAATCTATGATCTGAAAAAAATTCAAAATATTGTTGTCCCAAGTAGCTTAAGTATCAGTTTGAATTAAAAAAACTATCCTTCATTATCATTACGAGTCTGGTAGCCACTTTGTCTCCTGATAAGTGCTCCAGTTTATTTTTGGTGGATGGGTCACAACTAATATTGCCTTTTGGTTCCTTCAGATTGCAATTTCATCATACAAAAGGGCACCATCCTTCTGGTTTTGTTTGGGGGGACGATGTATTCCACTAGTATAATATTATTGTTCTCATTGGTTTTGGGGTGGTAAAACTGAGTTATATCCTTTAAAACATTGTTTACAAAAAGAGAAAGCAACAACATACCTCTAAGCCTGGTTATCCTGGGCCGGGGGCGTCAGTACCTGGGGGAGATCCCCCCCCAGTTCACCTTCCGTAGGAGTTGTGCCCCCGCTCAGGTCTGGAGGAGGTGCCCGCCACACGACCTACACCTATGACCCCAAACACAAGGTTAAGTCAAAGTAGAAAAGGGAGCCAGGCATGTACATCTACTACACAGACATAAAGTTATACAGGGAAAGTGAAAACAATACATGAAGAAGGAAGATGGGGAAAAAATTGATGAATAAATTATTTCCTCTCATCATGTATGTTTAATGAACTAATAATATATGTCAGGGGGAAAAAAAACATAGAAAAACAAAAAAATTTAAAAACAAGAGATGGGAAGGAAAATAGTGATATACACACCCTATGATGTATCCCCTATGACGTATTTTTGTTGGAGTTGCAAGTTCCTCCCCGGGTCGGGGAAGATCTCAGAACTGTAGGTGTCCCTCCCAGCTTTGATTCGCCCCCCACCAATTAAAAGTCTGCATGGACTTTTTTTCCCTCTATGATGTGGCTCCCCTGCACAGGCAGCCAGGTGGCTCACCCCACTCAGGCAGCCAGGTGGCCCCACCTCACTCAGGCAGCCAGGTGGCCCCACCCCCCTCAGGCAGCCAGGTGGCTCACCTCACTCAGGCAGCCAGGTGGCTCCCCTTTCACCAGGCAGCCAGGTGGCTCACCTCACCAGGCAGCCAGGTGGCCCACCTCACTCAGGCAGCCAGGTGGCTCACCTCACTCAGGCGGGTGGCTCCCCCACCAGGAAAGCCAGGTGGCTCCCCCCTCACTCGGGCAGCCAGGTGGCTCACCTCACTCAGGCAGCCAGGTGGCTCACCTCACTCAGGCAGCCAGGTGGCTCACCACCCCCAGGCAGCTAGGTGGCTCACCTCCCCCAGGCAGCCAGGTGGCTCCCCCACTCACTAATCTTTATTTTCCTTTATTTCTATATTTCTTTATTATTTTTAAATTTAATTCGTATTTGATATAAAAAAGGTTTTTTTCCTGTCATACACCATCCTCCAACAACCCTTTCCCTACCCATCCTCCTCTTTCATTACCTTATATTCCTTCTCCCTCACCACAAGCTCTTCCATACATCTCTGTTCATTCCCACACTTACCCTCTAGCATGCACATTTTCATTTCTCATTATAATGAATTAATGATTCACTCTTTCTCTGTCTCTCACTCTCTCCTTAGTACACAAGTAGGGATAATAATATATCATTCGTTTTTTTGACTTTAATACATAAAATCTGGTCTTACAACCATATTTATATTGTTTTAACAATGTGTGGCTTACTTGGGTTTGACCTTCCTACTTCCCTATTTACACAATGTCTTACAGCAAAAAAAAGTCTACAAGACACACCCTTTTGAGACAACCCAAAACAAGAGTCGTGGAAGACTCTGTTCCCTTTTTGAACTTTGAGACTTTTTTAGACCCACCCAAAAAAAGATGTGTTTGGCCTGCTCAAGGGGTGAACCAGACTGCCTGAGCACACTGTCCAACCAAACATCAGGTCTAGTGGGCTTGACTCGGCCAGTAGTGAGTGAGAACGCTAGACCCCAAAACTAACAGTTTTTGGCAACACAGTTCCCTACCCGTCAATAGTTATTTTTTTTTATTTAACAAAAGGGAAAAATCCTACCCATAATACATAGCTTTAAAAATGATAATGATGATGATGATGATCAGATAATAATATAAAAAACACCTTCATTTTTGCTATTAATGAAGATATTCGAATATAATATTCCCGTTTTACAATGTTCAAAATAAAACATTGGGGCCTAAATGGGTGCAACATGCACT
>WNWK01039466.1:0-17438 GCA_009830355.1 Cherax destructor
CAGGAGATGATGCAACATCCCCACAATGAAAAGCAGTGGTGCCACTAGCATGATAAGAGACAACACAATAAGGCATCTGCCTCCCAGCATACATAAGAGTTTCCAATAGACCCTGGTTGTCTTCAATCAGGTACTGAACAAGCAATTAAAGTCAGTGTCTGACCAGTAGGGCTGTGGTTTGTACGTTCAGTTGCATGGAGCCAACAGTAACAGCCTGGTTGATCAGGCCCTGATCCACCATGTGACCTGGTCACAGACTGGGCCACATGGGCGTTGACCCCCGAAACCCTCTCCAGGTATACTCTCACCCAAACCCAACCATTCTAACAGACACTGTAAATGATGAACTTCTAAAAAATAACTACATGAATGACTACCAACAAACTGACTCAATATAAACAACACCTACTTCATGCTATTTTAAACACAGCTTCAAATATACAACTAAACACACGGCAAATTTCTAGGTCTCCACCTTGACTGTGGTCTCAAATTCCAGACCCACGTACAGCAAATTTCCAAAGAAAGTCTCCAAAACAGTAGGCATCCTCTCAAAAATACAGTACTATGTACCCCAAACGGCTCTTCTTGCTCTTTACAATTCTCTCCTCCACCCGTACCTCACCTATGGTGTTTGTGCATGGAGCTCAACCACAGCAAATCACCTTAAACCTTTAATAACCCAACAAAAAGCTCCAGTGCAATTGATTACTAACTCCTGCAATAGACAACACACTTCCCCACTTTTCAAAAGTCTTAACTTGCTTAATATACAAAGTATCCACACTTATTATTGTGCCTACTACATACACAGAACACTATACTCAAATATAAACCCCCTCTCAAACTCCTCCTTGAAACCTAAAACAGAACACACAACCATAACACGAGACACAAATCACTCATCGATATCCCTCGTGTCCATCTCTCCGTATGCAAAAATGCTATGCACATAAAGGGCCTGAAGATCTGAAATTCATTATCAGAACATACTAAAGGACCCCTGCTGTCTGCAAATCAATTTAAGGACCAACTTAGAAATCACCTCATCACCCAAAATTAACCAGACAAACACTTTACCTAACACCTACCAGTTACTCAGAAGTTACTCAAAAAAACTTCTAATAATTTAAGACTGCTCAACTATTTGATCATTAACTTCAAACTTAAAATTGTTTCAATTTCATTACTGTATAATGTGCTGAGGATTGCTCAACCATTTACTCATTACTTCAAAATTATAATGTTTCAATTTCATTGTTTTGAATTGTTCTAAACTTTAAGACTACTTTTTGTAATCTATATCAAAACTGTAATTATTCTCTAGTGAACTTCTCTACTAGACTTATTAAAGTCATATAGCATTATCTAAGAGAATACTCAAGTATCTTGTACTCATTGTAACTCATCTAATGACATATGAACTCTTATTGCCTTATTAATCTTAACCCTTAAACTGTCCACACGTAGATATACGTTCACCTGCGTACTGCACCGAATATTTTGAAAAAAAAAATCATTTTTTTTTAAATGAAGAGCGCATTTTTATGAACAGGATAGGCTAAAAAAAAAAGTTTAGGGCTAGTACTTACCGAGATATAAGCCTGCCAATTTGGTGCTGGATGCTCACCTGACGGCAACATCAAGTCCTACCCCTTGCAGAAGTATTGCCGATATACTTTTTTTTCTAGTTTTCATTTTAATTTATATAATTTTTATGTTCTGATAATTACAATTTACAATAGTTCCTGTGATTTCATAGCCAATCTTTGTTCTAACACTAATATTATGTACTGAAATAGTACTCAAATATTCACAATCACACCAACAGGTGAACATTTTCGCCTACCTTGGTCATTTACTATTGTCTATAAATATATACTAAGTATTTATAGGTCCCAACAATGTTTTAGACATCCTGGAGTATACAGTAGACCCTCATTTAGCACGACTTTATGTTGCGCGTTTTGGGTATTACGCGATTGAAGAATTGCGGCACATTTTTATCTAACACGACGTAAACCTTATATTACGCGATTCGCTGGAGGGGAAAAATTTTGAGCCCGCGGTCGCCTGCAGTAGGTTAAACCATTGAGTCAGTGGGGGTCCTACTAAGGGTGGCTATGAGCCACAACAAGTGTTTAATGCTGACGAGACAAGTGTTTTCTGGAAGAAAATGCCAACATGAACTTATATCAGTCAGCAAGAGAAAAGTGCACCAGGCTTCAAGACAGCAAAGGATCGCTTCACCTTGCTCCTTTTGGGTAATGCATCAGGTGATTTCAAGTGTAAGCCCATAGTTATTTACCGCTGTAAGAATCCTCATGCTTTGAGGAAAAGGGAATTTGTTTTTCCTTCGCACAAACTAAGTTTATTCAGGTATACAGAGATAGTTACATTGATTATCATACATAGCAGCATATGTGTAGAGAACCTAGGATAACCCAAAGTGTTATCCTAGAGAACCTAGGATAACCCAAAGTGTTATCCTAGAGAACTAGGATAACCCAGTGTTATCCTAGAGAACCTAGGATAACCCAAAGTGTTATCCTAGAAACCTAGGATAACCCAGTGTTATCCTAGAGAACCTAGGATAACCCAAAGTGTTATCCTAGAGAACCTAGGATAACCCAAAGTTTTATCCTAGAGAACCTAGGATAACCCAAAGTTTGGGTTATCCTAGGTTCTCTACACATATGCTGCTATGTATGATAATCTTTGTAACTGTATCTGTGTATACCTGAATAAACTTATAGTTTGCAGGAAGAAAAAACAACCATTCCCTCAAGCGGCCGGTGCTAATGTTGTGGAACAACTGGGGAGACCACCCGCCTTCCCATGCTACCCCTCCCCGAACAACACCCCCACCATCCCAGCATTCGTATTCCATACGCGTCAAGCCAGCTGTGTTTGTCAAGAATAAGAGTGAATTGTGTTTTGATCTTTAAATTACTATATCTTGTATCTGAAGCAATCATGTCACCCAGTAGGCATACAAGTGTTGCTCAAAGTGGCAAGAAAATGTTTAAGCATTTATTAAGTCTTAGAACTAACGAGAAAAGATATTAGACAAGACATAACCTGTGGCTGTAATGAAGTGTTACTTTGTACACATAAGTTTGTGTGACTAACTTACTGACTGACTGGACTGACTTACTGAATGACTTGACTGACTTACTGAATGACTTGACTGACTGACTTACTGAATGTCTTGACTGACTTACTGAATGTCTTGACTGACTTACTGAATGTCTTGACTGACTTACTGAATGTCTTGACTGACTTACTGATGATGATCTGATGACTGACTTAATGAATGACTTGACTGACTTAAATGAGATGTCTTAAGACTGCACTTTACTTGAATGTCTTGACTGACTTAATGAATGTCTTGACTGACTTACTGAATGTCTTGACTGACTTACTGAATGTCTTGACTGACTTACTGAATGCTTGACTGACTTACTGAATGACTTGACTGACTTACTGAATGACTTGACTGACTTACTGAATGACTTGACTGACTGACTTACTGAATGTCTGACTGACTTACTGAATGTCTTGACTGACTTACTGAATGTCTTGACTGACTTACTGAATTTTGACTGACTTACTGAATGTCTTGACTGAATCTTGACACAATGAATCACTGACTTAATGAACTGACTGACTTACTGAATGTCTTGACTGACTTACTGAATGTTGACTGACTAAAGCTGACTGACTTACTGAATGTCTTGACTGACTTACTGAATGACTTGACTGACTTAATGAATGACTTGACTGACTTACTGAATGACTTGACTGACTTACTGAATGACTTGACTGACTGACTTACTGAGCACTGACTACTGAATGACTGCGCTGACTTACTGAATGTCTTGACTGACTTACTGAATGACTTGACTGACTTAATGAATGACTTGACTGACTTACTGAATGACTTGACTGACTGACTTACTGATGTCTGACACTAAGATTCTTGACTGACTTAATGAATGTCTTACTGACTTACGAAGTCTTGACTGACTTACTGAATGCTTGACTGACTTACTGAGCTGACTGCTACGAATGCTTGACGCTTACTGAATGACTTGACTGACTTAATGAATGACTTACTGACTTACTGAATGACTTGACTGACTTACTGAATGACTGTACTGACTGACTTACTGAACTGTGACTGACTGAAGCTTGACACTGATACTATGACTTGACTGACTGACTTACTGAATGTCTTGACTGACTTACTGAATGTCTTGACTGACTTACTGAATGTCTTGACTGACTTACTGAATGTCTTGACTGACTTACTGAATGTCTTGACTGACTTACTGAATGTCTTGACTGACTTACTGAATGTCTTGACTGACTTACTGAATGTCTTGACTGACTTACTGAATGTCTTGACTGACTTACTGAATGTCTTGACTGACTTACTGAATGCTTGACTGACTTACTGAATGACTTGAGACTGACTTACTGAAATGACTTGACTGACTTACTGAATGAGGACTGACTTACTGAATGACTTGACTGACTTACTGAATGACTTGACTGACTTACTGAATGACTTGACTGACTTACTGAATGACTTGACTGACTTACTGAATGACTTTATTAAAGTTAGAGACACTCAGTACAACTATCGACTTCAGTTCCAGAATCTCTACTATCCACCTCAGCCCAGTAGGGCCACAGCATAACTCTCCACTCTCTTCACAATCATCCACAAACATCAGCACCCACAATTTAAGGTAAATACTATTATTTCTGTTACATTTGTAGTCTTAAGCAGTAAAAACAACATAATACATCACGATAATGAACTACAATTACATATTCTCTTTTATATTTGTAAGATCTGTTGGTCTAAAAAAAACTTGTTTGGCTTTTTGGGGACTCTCAGGAACGTAACCCTATTTTTCCCATAAGTTCTTTTAATTATCTAACACGATTTTAGCTAACACGACGTTTTCAGGAACGTAACTACCGTGCTAAATGAGGGCCTACTGTAGTTTTGTACTTTTGTCTTCATTATAAAATTAATTAAATCAGATTAAACAAATTAAAGCAATAATAATAATAAAATAATAAAAAGTTATGGTTGATAATTTATAAAATAAGTAAAGTTGCATATCTAAGTTTTAAAGTTTGAATATAAGTTGAACATATCAATTAATTGTAGCAATTTATTGCAGCAATGCAACTAATTGAGTGAGATAACAATTTAAAACAATTAATTGCATTGCAGTTAGTTTACATGGTCATTATAATGTAAGTGTTGTGGGAATAATTAGCTAAGTAAGTATTATTCATAACAGGTTTTACATTCATTCATTCGTTCATTCATACATTACATTGACTTTAAAGTCAGGTTTTACGTTAAGTGATTATTCTACTTTGCTGGGAATTGTTGATATGTAGCAATTAGCTTTGGGTGAGAAGGTGGTTTTTTAGCATCGTTTTGAATTGGGGTACAGGTAGGGTTTCTTTGGCAATGACAGGTAATGAATTCCAAATTTTCGTGCCTTTTATGTGCATTGAGTTTTTACATAGTGTTAGGTGGACACGGGGAACATCGAGGAGTGATCTGTGTCTAGTGTTATGGTCATGTGTCCTGTTAAAATTAGTAAGGAGAAGTTTGAGTGGTGGGTTAATATCTGCATAGAGTGTTCTATGTATGTAATAGGCACAGTAAAAAGTATGGATGTCTTGTATGGTGAGTAAGTTTAGGTTTTGAATATTGGTGGAGTATGTTGCCTGGAGTGAGAATTTGTTATCATTCTAACTGCTGCCTTTTGTTGTGTTATTAGTGGTCTGAGATGAGTTATTGATGTAGAGCCCCATGCCAGATTCCATAGGTGAGGTAGGGGTAAATGAGTGAGTGATATAGGGTAAGGAGAGCTGGTTGTGGAACATAGTACCGTATCTTGGATAGTATTCCCACGGTCTTTGAGACTTTCTTGGAGATTTGTTGTATGTGTGTCTGAAATTTGAGGCCACTGTCAAGATGTATTCCTAAGAATTTTCCCTCTGTGAGTTTTGCGATAGGGGACCCGTTTATCATTATGTTAAGTGGTGTGTTTGCAGCTCTGTTCCCAAACTGGATAAAATAGGTTTTATCAATATTGAGAGTAAGTTTGTTGGTCATCATCCAGGTAGATATTTTCTGCAATTCAGTATTTGCAGTGTTGACTAGTGTGTCTGGGCTTGGGTGAGAGATAACGTATGTAGTGTCATCTGCAAAAGTATGGGTTTGAGTAGTTGAGATGCATTTGGTAGGTCGTTAATGTAAATGAGAAAGAGTAGTGGGCCAAGAACACTTCCCTGTGGGACACCTACGGTAATAGTTTGTGCGGTGGAGCTAGCTCCATTTGTGTACACATATTGGTTTCTGTTGCTAAGGTATGATTTTAGGTAGTTTAAGGAGTGTCCTCTTACACCATAGTGCGATAATTTTAAGTGTAACAGATCATGGTCAACTGTATCAAAAGCTTTACGTAAATCAATGAAGATTCCCACTGGGATTTCTTTTCTCAAGGGCGGTGTAAATTATTTCTAACATGTGTATAATGGCATCATTTGTATTTTTATTAGGCCTGAATCCAAATTGACAGTGGTTGAGTACGTTGTTGGAGGTGAGGTAGGAATATATTTGTCTATGAATTAATTTTTCAAAGATTTTGGAGAGAAGGGTAAGTTAGATATCGGCCTGTAGTTATTCAGGTCTGCTTGATCTCCTCCCTTATGTATTGGGGTGACCTCGCTATTTTGAGTATTGATGGGAAGGTAGAGGATTCAATGGATTTGTTAAAAGTGTTGCAATAATTGGTGAGAGAACATGGGAGGCTTTTTTGTATATATAAGGTGGTAAGTTATTTATAAGTTGATTATAAGTGAAACTTCTATTGGGTTGGTTGGGCTAGGAATAGTGTGTCGGATAGGTGCCAGTGAGATAGTCGTTAGGTGGAGTATTAGAACTTGGGATTTTGCTTGCCAGCTTTTTACCTATGGTGGAGAAGAAATCATTGAGTTTGTTTGCTGTTTCAATAGGTGGGAGTAGGGGTTCATCAGGTTTTGTTAGTTTGATTGTTCTGTTTGTGGATATCTTTTTTGTTCCTAGAATTTCAGATAGGGTTTTCCAGGTCTTTTTATATCACCTTTTAAGTTATGTAATCTGTTCTCATAGTACAGTTTTTTGACCTTCTTATCAGACTCGTTAGGTTTGATGAGTAGCGTTTTGTTTGTTCTCTTGATATTTGTCCCATTCTGTACTGTTTTTCATATAGGTGCTTTATATTAATGGACTTGAGTATGCTGGGGTTAGCCAGGGACTATTTAATCTTTTAGTTGTGAGGAGTGATGGAGTTTACGAAGTAAGGGGACAAGTGAGGGGTAATCTGGGTATGTGATAACAGAAAATTTACTAGTAACCAGTGGTGATTTCTAGAGTAGCTACTAGGCATTGCTAGGTGTCTGATAGGATCAGTGGTTTCTTTTTAATAAAAAGTAAAAAAGAAAAGAAATTTTTGTTGTGAAGTGATAAAGAGTGAGGAGTAACTATGGGTGGCATCAGAGGGGTTCAGGCTGCCATAATGATATTTATCATTATTGTGCATTTCTCGAAAGAAGGAAATCAGTCATGGGGTCTGGAAAAGGTGAATGAGGTGATAGCTCCCTGGAAAGTGAAAGCCCAACAGTGGCCATCATACCAGAAACGTAAGTGCCACTATCGCCGCAAGGTTTGGGAACCCCACATCTCCAAAACAAAACAATGGCGCACAGCTTTCATAGTGGCGCTATTAAGTGGCGATATTCATACTAATCCAGGACCTCAATCTATGGTACAGGTGCAAAACAGACAGATAAGTCATGGTGATAATGACGGTCTAGTTGCTAGAAATGATAACCTTAACGCTATAGGTAATGCACAGACAATAGAAACATTATTATCTCAGACACCACCAGACATTTGTATACACTGTACTAAGGTACGAAAGAAGAACAGTAAACTTACCGTTGTAAATTGTGTAAAGGTTGGGTGCATAATGAATGTGTGTTCAATTATGGTAATGGTGCCAGATTTCATTTTGTTTGTAACAAATGCACTTTGGCACAGTTACCCTTTACAATGATGACATTCATTTTCCTATTTTTAATGCTAATGACCCCTTGCCATTTATTGATGATTATGATTGTCTTAGGAAAACAGGCCTTCACTTTATTCATGTCAACGCAAGATCACTTCTTCCAAAATTGGCAGAGATTAGGATTCTAGCTAACAGAACTAGAGCGGCAGTTATATCCATCTCGGAATCCTGGTTGGATGATACGGTGACTGACGACGAGGTCAAAATAGAAGGTTACAATATAAAACGCTAGATAGGAATAGAAAAGGTGGTGGGGATGTGCCTACATAAAGAAACGACTTAGCCTATAATCCAAGACCTGATTTAAATGACAATAAACTGGAGATTCTATGGTTTGAAGTGTTGTTACCAAGACAAAACCCATCTTAGTAGGAACTAGTTATCGCCCTCCCACCATGACCAGTTCTTAGAGGACTTTTCAAGAGTCTTGTCAGGACTTATAACAATGACGAGACAGTAATACTAGGAGACTTCAACATCTGTTTTCAACAGCAAAATAACGGGCTATGTAAAAGATATAAGCAAATTCTGGATTTAAATAGTTACACGCAACTAATTAATACACCAACCCGGATCACACAGTTCTCAGCCACCCTAATTGACCACATACTTTGTAACCTCCCTGAGAACATTAGTCAGTCAGGGTCATTACCACAGGTCTTAGTGATCATTTCATCATTTACTGTACCAGGAAAATTACTAGGAACGGATAGGCCTATACAAGACAATAAAAGTTAGGTTAACTAGAAACTACAGTAAAAAACACTGGTAAATATGCTACACAATTGTGACTGGTCAGTGATAACAAGTTGCACGGACGTAAATGATGCCTGGAAAAATTCAAAACAATGTTCACTGCCATCCTTGGATAATATTGCACCAGTTAAAGAGGTTAGGATTAAACGAAGAACTGAACCCTGGATGACTACTGAGATATTAGATAATATGAAATTCAGAGACCAGTTGATAAAAAGATTTAAGGGCAACAGACGGGATATTGCAGCACTAAATGAATTCCAAAGGGTGAGGAACAAGTGCAGAGGCTTCCTAAAAGGCGCAAAGGAAAGTCTTATTGCTCAAAGATCAAGAGTACAAGAATAACCCTAAAAGCCTGGAAACTCAAACAGTTGGGGAATGACCATAAACCCATAGATAGATCTAACATAGTTCTAAATTAAAGAGGTATGCCACGAAACAACTAAAGGGCAAATTTTTTTAATTCCTACTACAAACTGTCCATCAACACTAAAAAGTAACTCCAGCCCATCAAATACCTTTAACACAGACTCTGATAAATTTAAAAACATACTATACCAATAAAGGGTAACCCAAACAGTTTGTCAACTAGTAAGTGTATTTTATGATTTCGGAAAAAGAACAAAAAGGTTAAACCCAATTAAGAGCACCGGCCCCAGATAAATCCCCCAAATTCCAAAAGATGGTAATTGAACGCAACCCCATTTAATTAAAAATTTGTCCATAAACCACTAATAAGTGCCAGGGGTTCAAGGGGCCAGAGTTACTCCTATCTTCAAGAAAAATAGTAGGTCTGATGTCAGCAACTTGGGCCTGTTAAATTGTGAATATCCAAAATTTGGGAGGGCAAAATGTCAATGGTTAAATTCTTAGTGAAAAAAATTCTTCTTAGTTACCAATCAGGCTTTAGGAGATCTTACCCAAAAGACACCTCCCTAATTAATCTGATGGATTGCTAGAACTTAAATGTCTAAAAGGGAACCTCAGGTGGTAACTTTAGACTTGCAAAAAAGGGCCCTTGATACTGTCAACCACAATATATTATGTAAAAACTCAATATCGGCATGGTTCCAGACTGGTTTAAGTCCTATCTTAAACAGGAAACAAATTGTCAAAATCAACAAAACGGAATCAGAACCACTGCCGGGAAAAAGGGAGCCCCAAGGTATTATTCGGGTCCTATTATTCCTTTAGTAAATGATATGCCCATCAGTGTCAAGTCAAAACTCCTCTGAAAGGGAGCGGGGCTCTTTAGTCCCGGAAAGACCCACAAAAATATAGCTAATGTATTAACACTAACTGGAAATCCTGCAGCAAATGGTTTTGTAGACAATAAACTATTTCATCTAGGAAAAAGATACTCTTGGGGCCGGGAAAAAAATTTAGGGGTAAATAATTTTATATCCTTTTAATAATCCATCACTTGTTTTTAAAAAATCAGAACCCCTTTGACCCATGCATGTCGGGAATTGATAGGGAACAGTGTAGTAAAGAAAGCAATGCCAGACTGAAGTTCCTCTACAGACAAGCACAGTGTTTTATTACTGAGGCCCCAGGGGCCCTATGTCTAGCCCATCAAGTCATATTGACCCTTGCCTTCATGGTACTCTGCCTTGACAAAAAACTGAAAGATAAGCTGTAAATCACCCAGAACAAATGGTAAGATTCATCCTGGACCACCAAGAGGGCAGTAGGCCAGGATGGTTCAACAATTAAGCTGAATATTGAAGACAGAGTAAAACAACTTAAATTAAATCAAGTTTATAAAAATTGTCAACAGTGTTCAAATATCTTTAATTTTAAGGGGCCAAAGCAGTCATAGTACTAGGGGAAATGAGCACAACTTTTAGTTCCCAATCGGGCCCCGGTTCAAACACCTTTTTTTTGGTACAGCCAAAAAGGAATGGAACAGACTGCCTGCCAAAGGCATCCAAACATGAGCCATAAAAAGAAAGGGAAGGGCCTAATGAATGTAAAACGACAGAAAGGGAGGAAAATATTTTTATTTTTAGCTAACACATGTACATTAAATAACTCTTTTACCTTATTCCCAGTATACATAATCCTTTATAATATAATAACATATATATCCCCCAATTAAAAAAATTTTAGTTAAAAGGGGGCCCCAATGGGGAAAAAGTCACTCTGTCTGACTTTTTGTTATCCCGGGGGGTTCTCTACACATATTCCCCTGTATGATAATGTATGTAAATGTATTTGTGTTTTACCTAATAAACTTCCATTTTTTTTAACCCCTGCAACATTTTAATATGTTTTGGAGGGGTTTTTGGTTGGTGGGTTTTGGTGGCTGAGGCCCCAGGGTTTTCTCTCTTTTTTTTCTCTATCTGTCTTCTATATCTCTGTCTCTGTCTTTTTTTTTCTCACAGGGGGCACAAGGGGCAGTTATTTATACATAGTTAAAAATTCCCAGGATAACCCAAAAATTCCCCGGGAAAAGCCGAATTTTTTAAAATTAAACCCCTTGCATTTTAAAAAAGGCATTTTCCTTTTTTTTATTAAATGTTCGTTTTCCCTAGACCCCGGGACCCCCAAAGCAAAAGGGAAAGGGGAAACACAGGCGGGGGAAAAAAGAAAGGAGCTGACTTTTCAAGGTTTGGTCAACCACCGGGAAAAAAAAAAGGCCGGGTTGTTGGTAAATGGTTTGATTCTTGGGGGACAAGATTATGGGGCCCCCCTGGAAAGATTTTAAGGGCCCCCTGGATTTTCTTTTTTTTGGGTTATCCTGGGGGGGTAACCCCCAAGGGAAAAATCCGAAGAAATGTTATCTTATCTTTTAAAACCCCCCCCCTCAACACCTGGGCACCTAAACCCCCATCAACACCTGGGCACCTAACACCCCGGGGACCCCCACCTCCCACTGAGGAGGAGGGGAAACAGTTACTCAGTGACCTTTTTACCTCAAAAAAGAGGGTCCGGAAAATCTCCCCTTGGGTTTTTTGGGGGCTAATGCAATTACCCCAAATTCAAAAAAATACCTTTTTCAGATACCCGGGGGTTGGAAAAGGCCCTGTGCCCCTCTTTAAAAAGGAGCCCCAAAAGAGGCACTTAAAAATTTTTGACCAATTCCTTAAAATTTAAAAATTGAAAAACCTGGGGGAAAAAAAAGTTTTAAAATTAAAATTTTAAAAGGATAAAAAACACCAGACAGGGATTAAGCAAACTGTGTAACAAACCCCAGAGTTCTTTTTAAAAGAAAGAGAGGGAAAAGAAAGGGGGGGGGTTGAGGGTTTTTTTTGGGCTGCGGGGAAGGCTTCGACACGGGGTTCCCACATGAAAAGGGAAAAGGGGGAAAACAGTTTTAAAAAGGGAAAGGGGGCCCCCGGGAAGGATGGGGGGAAACCTCACAGGGGGCAAAACCGGGTCATGGTGGGATGAGGTACCCCGGGCCCCTTTGGGGCTCCGGGGGTCAGTCCTGGGGCCAGTTTTATTCTTGGTATATTAAAAAACATGACGGGGGGGGTAGACCCCCAAAAATGTCTCTGTTCGCAGATGAGGGGGAAATTTGGGGGAGAATCCCCCGGGGGGGAAAGGAAAAAAGGGGGCTTCAAACAGACCGGGAAAAAGCTCGACATCTGGTCAAACCCCCGGGCCCCCACCCAACCCCCCCCAATGAAAAATCATGAAGGGGGGGGAAAAGGGAAAGGAAGCCCCTGAAAACGGGCCCGGGGGGAAAAAAAGGGTCAAAACCCCAAAAAAGGGAAAAAACCCGGGGAGGAAAAGCGCCCCCTCTCCGGGGGCACACAAACCCAAAAACCGGCCGCAATGGGGGATTTGGAAAACCAAGATTAGCGTTCCGTTACCTAAACGGGGGAACTTCAGACATTTTCACTGCAAGGCCCTATTAAAATTTCAGCCCCCCCCGGAACCCACACCTGGTCAGCCCCTAAAAAAAAAAAAATGGGTTTTGGCGGGGTTTTTCCCAAAAAAGGGCTGTCTTTGAAAAAAGGGGAGGGAAATGGGATTAAAACACTGGGGGGAAAGAAGGGTCAGAGGAGACATGATAACGACATACAAAATATCGGGGGAAAAAAAAAGGGGGAGAAGTGACGGGAAAGTTCCAAAAGGGAACAGGGGAAAAAGGGACAAAACTGGGGCCGGGGGGCCCCGGTGGGGGAAAGGGGGTGTTGGGGAAATTTTTGGGGGACAGGTAGCCCCGGGGAAGGGGAAAAGGGCTAGGGGAAAAATATAGTGGAGGCGGGGCCATCATATTTTTATGAAAAAGGATGATAAAGCTCATGGAGCAGGGAGAGCAAGACCCAGTGGGGAGACCAAGAGGGGGGGCCCGGGGTTTTTGACCCCTGCAACCACAATTGGGGGGTACCTCCAACAAGCATTAAAAAATGATCATGTCTGGCCCCTTTTTTAAAACATTATATTTCTTCAAACCTCTCAATTTTTCTAAACATGAAAAGGTATTTAATTTTAAAGGAAGGGGGCCCCCCACCTGTGTTTTACCCACAAACATGATTGTAAATTTTTAAGCCCCAGGAACACGGGGGTTTTGGGGTTTTGGGGGCCCCTGACAGTGTGGGCCCCAAACCCCCCCTCCAACGCTCCCAGTGGAACCCCCAAAGGCAAGGTGTTTTTAGGTTACACAAAAAATTCAAAAATCAACAAGCAACATATGTGTAGAGAACCCCCAGGGGAACCCAAAGCCACAGGTACTTATTTAATTTTTTTCCAATTTTAAACCTTAATATTTTAACCAAAAAGATTTTTATTATACTAAAATTAAAAAATAAAGGGAAAGGAAAATTTTACATTTACATTATTTATCTAAAAAAAAAAAAAAAAAATTTCCTCCCCTTTTGGCCCTTTTTTCACAAGGGGCCTTTTTTTCTTTGAACTTCGTGCCAAGCTGGCTTTGACATGTAAGGCAGTCTTTTCCATTCCTGTATTGCCGTACCCCAAAAAAAAAGGGGTTTGAAGCCCGGCCACTGTTGGGATTTTTAAAGTTGTCTCTCCCTTCCCCGTACTATGACTGCTTTGGTTCCCAGCCTTGACAAAATTGGGGGCAAGATATTCTGGGGACTGTTTGTAAATTTTATAAACTTATTCAACTTAAGTTTTCCAGGATAAATCTTACTTTTGTTCTGTGTATTTGTTTATTTTTCATTTTTTTTCAAAGGGAAAAACATGAAAAAGCAAGCGTAGTCAATAGCATTCAAAAGGGCAAGACATGGGGACCTCGAGCCTCGTAGGAACACTGTGCTTGTCTGTGAGGGGCTTCGTCTGGCATTCCTTTCTTTCTACACTGTTACCAACAATTATCCACATGCATAGGGCAAAGGGATTTAGATATTTTTCTGAGGAAACTGAGGTATGGTTCCCCCCTTCACGGGTATTTAAAAATTTTTTACCGCTCGTTTATATTTCTAAAGAGTAGGGGGTTTTTTTTCCCAGGGGTAAGATAACTTGTTGTCTTAACCATTTGCTGGGACCGTTCCGTTTTCTTATATTTTGTGGGGCTTTTTAAACCCAAAGAATGTCACCGCAACAGTAGGGGTTTGCATTGACACTGATGGACTGTCATTTACATAACCAAAGGGAAAATAAGGGACCCAGAATACTACTTGGGGGAACCCCCATCTTGCAGTGGTTCTGATTCTTTTTTTTGATTTTGAAATTTTTTTCTATTGCTAAGATAGGACTTAAACCCGTCTGTGGAACCTATGCCGATAGCTTGAAGTTTTACATAATACATTGTGGTTAAATATAAAGGCCCTTTTTTGAAAGTTAAATTACCATTCCTAGGGGTTTCCTATCGACATTTCAGTTCTCTTAATCCATCAGATTAATTAGGGGGTGTGGGTTTTAGTAAACCCCAAACCCCCAGGGTGCAAGAACAAAAGAAAGGAGGAACACTGCACAGGCCTGTTGGCCCATATAGAGGTCCTTCACATTCCACCAAATAACAGAATTTTTGAAACCCTTTTTTTAATCCAAAAGAAAAATTTTGAAAATTTTATTCACTCAGTGAAACCCCTCAAATCCAACCCCTCACACTCATAAATTTACCCCAACCCCAAATTTTAAAATACCCAAGGTCCTTGTTTCAATAACCCACTAGGCATCCTAACCCTTTCCAAACCAATACTTTCCTATATCTTTCTAAATCTAAACTTATCTTTGAATCCATTATTGTGGGGTTTCTCTTGGGGAGATACGGGAAGAATTCGGGGGTTAACGCCCTGGCCGGTCTGGCCAGGCCTCGTTGGACAGGCCATCAACCAGGCCTTACTGCGGGCCCCACGCGTCCAGACGAACCACACCCAGGCTGATCGGTCCCGACGGTTTGCCTGTCTCCTGCTTGAAGACAGAGTTTTTTTTATACCCCCTTTTTAAATACCCTTTTTCCACTTGAAACCCTGTCACCCTCTTTTAGCTTACAAGTGTGTTTTAAGGGTTTTCAATCTTTTTTAAAGGAAGTTTTATAAGCATATTTTTAGTCATTCAAAGTTTTCAACAATTTTTGCCCATTTTAAATATGGACCCCAGAACTGGCTGGGTAATCAAGGTGAGGCCTTATAATGATGTATAAAGCTGTAATATAACCTCTGGATTTTTTCCAACACTTCGATATAAACCCAGTAATCTATTTCCCTTTTACGTAGTTAGAATTGTTTTTGGTTTAAGGTTGCTGCTTACCATCCCCCCAAGCCTTTTCCCCAATTTTGGCTAAGTTCGTTATTTAACTTATAAGTGCATGGACACCCGAGCTTCAGAACCTTGATTTATCTCTTTAACCAAACTGCCAACTTTTCTGACCACAATTGTTTTTCAAATCTTCCTGAAGTTCTATGACATCTATGTTTGAATCAATTATCCCACCTATCTTCGTGTGCCGGCAATTTGCTATACGCTATAATTCCTTAAAGGGCATTTATATATTATAAATAAAAGGTAAGATATCCCCGTGGAACACCACTTTTACAAGTCCCCTTCGGTTTAACCCCCTTTATGCACACTTTTAGATCCTATTGTGAGCCATGACTCGATCCATAAGCACTTTTCCCCAATGCCTGAGATGTCACTTTCTTTAACAGTCTCGGTGCTACTCTATCAAAAACCTTACTAAAGTCTAAATAAACAATAGAATTCTTTATCGTGATCAACAGCCTCAAAAGCTTTACTAAGAAGGTTAATAAATTAGTAGGCGGAAAGGCCCCCGTGAATCCAGGGATATCATTAATCAAATTAGGGGGATCAGATGGGTTTTTTAATTCACTTTTTTGCCTGTTTGCCACAATTTAGGTCACATATTGGGCAGTAATTTAGGTCCTTTTCCCCGTTTAAAAAGGGGAAATTTCATTAGCCATCTTCCACAACAGACACAAATTTTTGAAGAGAAAATTAAAAAAAGTTAGATAATTTCCGAGTTCCCTTTTTTCATTCCTTGAACCCTTGCAAAAAGTCATGGGGCCCGATTTTTTTTTTCAGTCTTATTAATATAAGCCGAAAAAAAGAAGTCCCACTGGGAATCTTCATTGATCTCCAAATTTTGATACAGTACCCTGTTTCCCTTTTAAAATTAGCACTATGGATGGGGGGCCCACCAACCCTAAAATCATACCTCACCAACGAACCCCCTAGTTCAAAATGGAAAACCTTCCACACAAAAAATTAAGGGCCCCCAAAAAATTTTTCCACCCCCCCATTGCTCATTTACAAAAAAACCTACCGGCCCTCACAACTACTCAAACCCTTTTTTTAGATGACACAAAAAAATTTGTCTTCTCACCCAAACCCTTATACGCCCACTGTTTGCCCCAAATTTCAGAAAATATCAACATGGATGACGCTAACAACCTCTCAATCTAAAAACCTTTTTGTTTGGAAAAAAGCACAAATTTCCATTTTAAATAACCTAAGACCCATCAAAGATCAAGAGGACCCAAATCCACCGAGCCTTAAAAATTCCAAAACATATAAAAATTTCCAAAAAACCAAAAAAAGAGGCATATTATCAAAGATCTTATGTACCTCAATCAGCCTCCTTACTATATCTTATTTATCTACCCGTATCCACCTATAATCGGAGGGGCAACAATTTAAAATTAGACCCCCAACAAAAAAAAGGCCGATCAGAATGATAACAAACCCCCCTGCAGATACTCCCCTTTAAAAAACTAAACTACTCACCGTAAAGAACATTCTCCTCTTGTTTTTATATAAAACTTTACCTCTAATATAAACCCCTGCTCAAAATTTCCCCCCCAAAAATGGACCCATGACCACAACCGACACAGATCCTTTTTTTTATCCCCTGTTCTTCAACCATTAAAAATTTATGCACATAAAGGCCCCGAATCTGGGGAAATTATTAAAAAAAAAAGATAATCTTGTCTAAAATCAATTTAAGACTAACTCAAAAAAACCCCTACTCACCCAAAAAAAAATGATCATACTATAAACTACTTTTAAAAAGCTCATTATTACTTTCTATACGATAATCTCAATTTTTTTAAAATATGTTTTATTTTATTCATATTATAAGTTAATGTCAAA
>WNWK01039467.1:0-17438 GCA_009830355.1 Cherax destructor
AAAATGTGGAGAAAAATTATTATTTCTCTAACCGAGGGACATAGACCCCCATGGAGTTGGACGGCCCTGGGAAGCAGACGAATTCCCTTCAGCTGGGTTTGAGAACTCTCTTTCACCCTCCTCTTTTGCCTAAGGTCATGACACTGGACAGCAGGCCAAAGGCCGTCTCTGGCTTATTAGCGAGGTGGGAAAGATCACATTTCTTCCAAACATCGCAGCCTATCTAAGCAGTTTTAAATTAGAATGAGATTACACGTAGATAGGACATGATTTTCAACACATTCTCATAGAGCAGTGAGTGCCAATATTTCCCACACACTGAGGGTGAAAGGGATCATGCCCTACATCCTTTTGCACTAACAGATCCAATTATCGCATTCCATAACGTCCATTTATCTTCACATGTGGGTCTTAGTGTGCAGAATCTAATGGGTATTAGATCCGGTGTAAATAATAGTGACACACGAGTCGCCGCTGGCGGGTACACAGGAGTTACCCTGATGAGGTAATCTCTGCTCAAATTAAAAGGAAGAAGTTTGTCTGGAAAAATGGCTCTTCCCCCAGGCAAGTGAAAATCCGAGAAAATATACCTATGCACTTTACATGTACTCAAGATCTCATTAATCAACAGCCGACATCTTAAACTAGAGGAATCCTTCCTCTCTGATTCCTGAGTAGTCACAGTTGGCATTCATGCCTGTCAACCCTGCGTCAGCAGAAATATCCATCCATAAAAGAGGGCGGGAGGTAGCAACACGCAGATTGCAGTGAGTTTTCAGCAAGTGGAAGATGTGCCGAACGCTCCAAACTATACTGGGTTGAAACGTAGACATTCATGGCCGTATCTCGTCTGCGTCAGAAAACCTTAGCCACACTGACAATCTCCAGGAAGGAAAGAGGAAGGAATAACTAACTTTCCTCGATGCACTAACGCCAATCTTTCCTGCCGTGAATTGCTACGGACTTTGTTGGAGAGTCAGTCGAGAACGAGACTGCAATTTGACGAGTGAGAGCGTGTGTAAGATGGCCAGGCCGACCACCTGGCCACTCGACATAGAAACATTCGTGGCCAATGTTTTGGACGTGTTTCGTGCCGTACATAGATGCGTATTCGTCAACGGGTGTAGTAAGTACCACGAGGGTGTCACTCACCTGTGACAGTTATCAGGCGACGCCCACACGACGACGAAGTGAGGCTTCCAGCATCGTCTCGTCTCACTTCTACAATCAAGCCATCGTGTGCGGCGTCGCTTTATTAGGGTCCGTTACATATACCCAATGTAAGTCCTTTTTCGTCCTGTCACTTTAACTGTTCGGCTGCAGCCAAAAGGTACACAGACGGTCAGATACGATGAACCTTTTAGACGCCGTTACACATGGGCATTGCCGACAAACAGTAATATTTCGACCATGACCTTGCATGTGTAAACATGAAATAGTGGTATGTGCAGTCTATAGGCATGTACTAACAATATATACATACCATTTAAACAGCCCTGGTGGGTACTTAGACGGCGCTAAGGCGTAACCCTCGGGAGAGGCTACAAGAGGCTATGAGTTTTCAACATCAAAAGATGAGTACAATCCCTTTGTAGTTCTTTTATATTTATTCATCTTGCCCAAAATCCCACACACTAGTACAGTAGACAGCCTAGCAGTGTGCATCCCTATATGTGGCTGCAGGGGGGTCGAGTCTGAGCTCCTGGCCCCGTCTCTCATCTTGGTGCTTATCAGATTCACTCCCATCTAGTCTGTTGGGCCTTATTGTGCCTGTTCTTAAAGCTATGTTTGGAGCCTGCCTCTACTACTTTTTCACAGAATTATTATTATAATAAAAAAGAAGCGCTAAACCACAGGGGTCATACAGCGCAGCAGGTTAGGGCAGGATGCAGGGAGAATAGGTTGTAAGAGGGAGATGGATGATTAGTAGGGTATGGAGTGCAGCAGGACAGTGGATAGTGCAGGGAGAGAGGATAGCAAGAGATTGAGGTAGAAGGGACTGAGAGGAGTGCTAGAGGTATAACCTTCAGAGTTTGTGCAGTAAGTCAGTTTCTGTCAAAAAGTCAAGGAGAGAGTCAGGATTAAGGAGGGTCCATCAGCAAGAAGGGAAGGTAAAGAAAGGGCCGCAGAGCGAAGACGACGTTGGAGGTAAATTCTGCGTGCTCGTTGATAGAGTGGGCAGTCCAACAGAATATGGCGAACAGATACTGGAACCTGACAATGCTCACAGAGAGGGACAGGGAGCCTCTCCATGAGTAAGACGAGTGTGGCTGATGCGAAGATGGGAGAAAGTAGTCTCCCAACCTCGACACTGGTGACAAGAAGGCCAGAAACTTAAAGTCGGTTTAATATAATAAAGTTTGTTATTTAGCAGGTCAGACCAGCGTTGTTGCCAACGGGTGCGAAGGTGGGTAGCAATGACTGCAAAATAGTCCGTGAATGGAACACCTCTATATGAAACTGGAAGGTCATGTACTGCTGACCACGCAGCAGTGTCTGCCTGTTCATTGCCCTGTACGTCAACATGACCAGGGACCCAACAAAAAACAATATCTTTGTGTTTGCTAGAGATACGGCGTAACCAAAGGTGGATACGAAGAACTAGGGGGTGAGGTGAATCAAATTTTCGGATAGCCTGTAAAGCACTAAGGGAGTCTGAAACGACCACAAATGGTGACATAGGCATAGATGCAATACGGATAAGTGCCACAAGAAAGGCATACAATTCAGCCGTAAATATGCTAGCTGAGGGTAATAGATGCCCTCGCACGACGCTGTCCAGAAACACTGCTGCAAATCCAACGCCGTCTGATGACTTAGAACCATCGGTGTACACTGCGATGGCATGGGAATGAGAACGGAAGTGGTCTAGAAAAAGAGAGTGAGAAGCCCCGTAGGTAGTTGGGCTTTGTGCAAGGCAGAGAAAAGAACAAACACGGACAGCAGGAACTTCCCAAGGGGTAGGGGAAAGGGAGATGCCACATGAACATAGAAAGGTGGTAGCTGAAGGGAAGACAAGAGTGAATGTAGATGAAGAGAAAAGGGACGAAGTAAACAGGGTCGACGAACAAATAAAGAGTGTCTACTAACATCTGTGACAATCCTATACATGGAAGGATTGCGGAGGTCATGAGAGCGAACATAATAGCAAAGGCAATGTGCATCACGACGATCGGACAAGGATGGAATGTTCGCACCAAGGCATAAATGCAATCCCTGGTGATGTATGGGATTAAGGCTGGAAAGAGTAGCAGGGGAGGCCGCTGAATATATCTGGTCACCATAATCGAGTTTCGATAAAATTAGGGCTGAGTGCAGGCGAAGGAGAGTTTTACGATCAGCCCCCATGGAAGATGTGCTAGGGTTTTAAGGAAGTTCAGCCGGCTATGACAAGTTGCCTTCAGAGAGGTAATGTGAGGTTTCCAGGACAATCGACGGTCAAACAGGAGGCCGAGAAACCTGACTGCATCACGTTCTGGGATACGTGAACCGTATAGGTACAATGGATGATCAGAGACCACTGAACGTCTAGTAAATGTAATTTGATGAGTTTTGCCACTAGAAAATTTAAACCCGTGAGTGGTGGCACAATCGGAAACCCGGTTGATGGCATGCTGGAGGGAAACTGTAGTGAGGTGACAGTCAGCACCCGCACAAGCTATAGCAAAGTCATCAATATAAAGCGATGACCAAATATTGGATGGGAGAACTGATGCCAGATTATTTATAGCAAGGAGAAAGAGTGTTGTGCTCAGAACACAACCCTGGGGGATACCTTCAGCTTGGATAAACTCCGTGGAAACCGCATTACTAACCCGGACACGGAAATGTCTTTCAGTTAAGAAGGCCTTAAGGAAAAATGGTAGATTGCCACAGAGACCTAAGGAGTGGGCCTGGGCCAAGATATACCTCCAAGTTGTTTCATAAGCCTTTTCAAGGTCAAAAATGATGGCGATAACAGTGGTTATTAGCAAAGGCATTACGAATATACGTATCCAAGCGCAGTAAGGGGTCAATGGCAGAATGGCCCTTACGAAAGCCATATTGACTAGTGGAGAGACTACTGTGCATCTCTAAATACCACATCAAACGTATATTAACTAGACGTTCCATCACCTTGCAAACTGTACTGGTAGAGAGCGATGGGATGGTAGTGGGAGGTATCATGTCCCGTAGTACCCGGTTTGCGAAAAGGGAGAACAATAGCAGACTTCCACAGGTGGTGAATAACTCCTTGTGACCATATAAGATTAAAGAGTCGTAAGAGGACAGCAAGAGCAGACTGATGTAAATGCTGTAGCATACGAATATGTATGCCGTCTGGCCCAGCTGCTGATGATTGGCAAGCGGAGAGTGTTGCTTCCAGTTCTTGAAGGGTAAAAGGCACATTATAAGATTCTTCTCTGAGAGAAGAAAAATCTAAGGACTTTAACTGCTAGCAGACTTAAAAGAAAGGAACGAGGGGCATAGATGGAGCCCCTGAGAAATGCGGACCAGATGATTACCAATTTCAGTGGCAATAGCAAGAGGGTGTGCTATATCGACACAGGCAACCCGAAGAACAGGAGCCGGGTCGGGGGAGAATTTACCACTCAATTTCCGCCCTTTCTTCCAGACTGCACTCATCGAGGAAGCTGAAGTGACGGTGGAAACGTAATCCCGCTAGCAAGTGCGTTTAGCGTCGCGTATGACACAGGGAGCAATTGCTCTCTTCTGCTTAAAATCAAGGAGTCTCTCTGTGGTTCTGTTATACCGGTACCTGCCCCATGCAGCGCGTTTCAAATGTACTGCCCGAGCACAAGCAGGAGACCACCAAGGCACACACTTCTGAGAAAGCTTGCCCGAGGTTTGGGGGATAGAATGTGAAGCTGCAGTTAAGACGGAGGACGAGAAGAGATGTAAAACCTCATCAATGGAGGACGAGGAAGGAGCCTCATGAAAGGCAGTACGTACAATGTGTGTAAAGGTCCCATTTTGCCCAGTCAAATTGCCAGCGTGAGTTACAAGGAGGTGGAGAATACGAAGGGGACATGAGGATGATTGGAAAATGATCACTGTCATGTAAGTCCGGGAGGACAGACCAGGTGAAGTCAAGGACAGTTGAGGAAGAGCAGATGGAGAGATCGATGCAAGAGAAAGAATGAGTTCGAGGATCAAAATTGGTGGGAGTACCCGTATTTAAAACATGGAGGGGGAGAGAAGCAAGAAATGCCTCCAACTGAACGCCACGGGAGTCACAATGCAACCCCCCCTCCCCCAGAGAAAATGGTGTGTGTTAAAATCGCCAAGTAACAGAAGGGTGGCGGCAAAGAAGAAACCAGAAAATCAACATCTGGGATAGACAATGCCCGCGAAGGGGAGAGATATAAAGAACAGAGTGTATATCACTTATTCAAGTGGATACAGACTGCGGTGTAATGTAGAGAAGAATGAACATAGAGTTGACGGTATGGAATACCAGTGAGTATAAGAAGAGCACTTTCGTTAAAGATTCCATCGGAAAAAGGATCCGATGAATATAACAAATCATAGCCGAAAAGGGATGGATAACAGTGGATTGTAATTTGGGTTCTTGCAAACAGACCCCAACAGGAAAAAACTGGGAGAGCAACACCTGAAGCTCACCCCGGTTACCCCTCAGTCCTCGGATATTCCACTGCAAATAAGCCATGATTTATGAAGAGAAAGATACAAGTCGAAGTTAGAGGTATCTATGGACTAGGGTTAGAAAAGTCTACGTGTGGAGGCAGCAGAAGACTGTAATCAAAGAAGGAGTGGGACGCTGTGAAGGAAGGAGGGGTGTAGATGGAGAAGAGAAGAGGAGGAGGAACCGGAGGTGGAGCAGTGTCCATCAATGGTCCAGTCTCTGCAATAAATCCTGCGATAGCTTCCAGCGTTTTGGAAGACAAAGATGCAGGATGTGGGACCACATTAGAGATGGAAGGAGGAGGAGGGTGAGAAACAATCTGGGAGACTATAGACTGTACTAAAGTAGAGGGCAAGGAGATGGAAGAGGAGACTGTCGAAGGGGCTTGGGAGAGGACAGGAGTGGAAGCAACCTGGGGGAAAGCAGTCAAGGAAGAAACTTGGGAGGAGACAGGGGATGAAGATATTGAACGAGGAGGATGAACCTCAACACACGTTACAGGTTACAGAACTAGTCGGAGGTGAAGAACCTGGCAATGGGGATTTTTTGCCGGACTTATGAGAAGAAGAGGGGCGGTGAGAATTGGGTGTTGGACGAGGGCATGAAGACACAGAACTGTGCGAGTGAGTAGAGGAATGGGTGAGGACAGTATGGGATGCCGAGGTTGGGACCTTGGAGCCAAGAGCAGCAAAAGAATTCGAGACAGGGGTGACTGATTATGAGGCGACCACAGAGGAAGCCATGTAAGTTGTGACCCCAGAAGTGGGGGGATGTTTAGCAATGCGAGAATAGGAAATACGGGGAAGTTTCCCTTGAAGGCGTAGATGAGAGATGGCCATAGCATATGAGAAGCCTTCCACCTCTTTGAGACAACAGATTTCCCGCTCATTTGGGTAAACCTGACAACGGCGAGAGTATGATGGATGCGCCTCATGACAGTTAAGGCAAGAGGAAGGTAGATTACAAGAAGGACTGGCATGGTCGTCGGCACCACAGACTGGGCATTCGGCCATGGACCTGCAATATTTCGCTGGATGACCAAAACACCAGCAGTTTCTACACTGTTGCGGTGTAGGGTTACCTTCCGAACTTGTAAACGGTGACCTGCAATGTAGACCGAGGGTGGAAGTTCATGGCAGTCAAATGTTAAACGAGCTATATTGCAAGGATAACGTCTTTGCTTACGGGCAGGGAGGACAAAAGTGTCAACTTTAAGGATAGGGAGGTCTTGGAGCTCAAGCTGCTCCAGAATGTCATCACCACATATCTGGAAATTCCGTTGGACAATGGTGTGGGGTAAAATGACAGTGCCACTACAAGAATTGAGAGAATGATGTTTGTATCTATGGTCGTAAGGAGAGAAAGATCGCGAGCTTGGCCAGCATTCTGGACCATGATGATGTGAGTGCTGCTCTTGAGAGCGTAAATGAGATATCTTTACCTACATGGCGTAGAGAGCTTTACCAATACTATAATCGGAAAGATAGGTAGTTGGAGTAGTCGGTCTTAGAGTAAAAAACTTTGTCCATTGAGTAGTGTGAAACAAAGTGTTTAAGGGGAGTGCATGACGTGCTGGTCGTTTTTGAGAAGGAAATGTCAAATCGTCATGTAAGGGTCTTGGTCGTTTGGATGTGGGACCGGAGGTGGTCCGACGTGTGACGGGCGAGCAATCCGAAAATTGCCGCACCATAGAGGGAGAAGCCGGAATCAAGGTCAGAGAAGAGTGAAGGTCAGATGTGTCAAAAGGGCCGGTCGGAACCCTGGTACCTGAAGCAGGTGATGAACCGGCACCAGGAAGAGATACAGGGGTATTGGAGGTGTCCGAAGAGTTGTCCATTAACGAGGTAGGGTCAGAACTGGGTGCGGTATCAGGAAGAAGCCCGGGGGTAGTAGGTTCACGGATTGGGTCGTCCATGGTTAGGTTACTTCTTTCTTTTTGTTTTTAATAAAAAAAAAGAAAGAAAAGAAAATAAAAAGAAAAAAAGAATAAAAAAGGGGGGAACGTGGAGGTATAGCTTCTAGGAGGAATGAAAGGGGCGTAAATCCCCCTCTGCACCCAAGAGGACCTCAACATCGCAAGTAGTGCAGATGCTGCATGGAACCCGTGCCATACCCTACCCTTCATGCCAGTAAACCAGCAATCCGGGATAGCAACCTCATATCCACCGAGCCACCTCGGCGGACAAAAGAAAGGGTGGCCGGATACCCACCACAAAGCATACCCCCTTCGGCCACCACCCTTAGAATCTGAAAGGTGGCCTCCAAAGATACACCTGTCGCCCAAAAGATACCCGGGAGACCGGAGAGGGATCGAGACATCTCCAGGCGATCCAGATTCCACAGCAAACTACACCACCGCCAAGAACCTCAACGGAATGGGATGGACCACGGTACCCTTCCCCCTACCTAGGAACCAGAATGCCTGTGGAGAGAATCCCACAGGTTAGAAATGGGAAGGGAATAAGGGAGGGATGAGGAGGAGGAGGAGGAGGAAAGGAAAAAAGGGAGGATGGGGAAGATGGGATAGGGGAGGGGGGATTGGGGGTAATTAGGTTCAGTCTGAGGAAGACCAAGAGGCCCATTCCTCAGACCAAAGCCTCTTTACCTCGACAAGGAGCCCCCTTATAGAGGTTTTCACAGAAATCATTCCACTTTCCGACCACCCTGAGACTGAATACTTCCTGACATCCCTGTGGCTTATCTTTGTCTTGAACCAGTTGTGTCCCCGAATTCCCATTTCTTAAACAGCCTGTCCCCCTTAACCTATTAATTTCCCTGAGTATTCTGCACTTTGTTATCATATCTCTTATGGTTCTTCTGTCCTCTAGGGCCTTTAGATTCAGTTTTATTAACCTCTCCTCACGGTTCATAGCTCTTGGCTCAGGAATAAGCCTTGTTGTGTACTTCTGCACATCCTCCAGGTTTTTAACATAGTTTTTCAGGTTTGAGTTCCATTCTGGTACTACGTTCTCTAAGATAGTCTGACATATGTTGTATTAAGTGCCCAGAAAGACTGTTGAGATTCCTGAAGGCCATTCTTAGAGTTGCCAGGCGAGTATTGACTGCAGAGTTTATTCGATTGGTGTGAGCCTCAGACAAAATTCTATGCCAGCCCCTCAAGTTTTTGCTCCATTCTCATGTAGAGTACTGCATCAAATGCCTTTTTGAAGCCTAAGAAAATACAATCCACCAAGCCCTCTCTCTCCTGTTTCACTTCCGTTACTTTATCATAGAATTCCAAAAAGTTGGTAAAGATTTATCATCTGTGAACATGTGTGGTTACTATTTATAAAACCACTTCACCCCAAGCAGTGCTGGATTTAGGTGGTGGGGGGCCCAGGGCCCAGTTTGGTGGGGGCCCCTTGCATTAAAAAGACTTTTTTTAATTGTTTGTTTGGCTCTTTATAAACTTCCTTGTCATTTCATGGAAGCTTTCCTCCCTCCTTTTTGAGTTGAATTACTTGGTCTTTTACTGTTGTCTTTCTTCTGATGTGGCTGTGAAGCAGCCTTGATTCAGAGTTGTCTTTAGCTGCTATGTCACTCTCAAACTGTCTTTCAGGCTTTCTCCTCACCCTGGTACATGTATATTTATTTCTAGTTAATCTGCTTTCTACTGTTTTTATCTGTCCTTTGTTTCCTGTAGTTTTTTCCATGCTCTTATATATATTTTTTTAATTTTCCGAATCTCTGGTGAAACTAAGGGCTTTTTCTGTCTTTGCTATTTCCCATTCACCTTCTGAGTATGAAGTTTCTTCTGCTTCCTGGCACTTTCCAGCTATGTACTCCATCATTATATCCACTGACTTTCCTTCCAGTTCCCTTACTACATTACATTCGCTACCCTCAATACATTACATTCAGGAATTCCCTAATCCCTACATAGTTCCCTTTTTCAAGTCTGGTTTCTCCACCCTGCACTTGCCTTTTTTCCTTTATATTTAGTTCCACAAAGTGCATGAAGATCAGCACTGCATGGTTGCTGGCACTTAGCTTCTCATTTCCTATTTCTTCTGACATACTTTTGGTAAATATGTACTATAAACATACTGGAAATACAGTAAAAGATGCTATAATTTATTATTTATTTATTTTTGGGGAGGCAGGGAAGAACTAAACCTGTAGAGGTCACACAGTACCTTGGGAAAGGGATACAGATTCATTCAAAGGAAAGAGATTGTAGCTGTTATTTCCTGGATAGAGTTCCTCACTGGTGTATATACACTAATCTCTCATAAAACACTATTGAAAACTGAGAAAAGTTTACACTTTTTTTAAAATATCACTGAAGAGAGCACAGTCTTGGCACCCTCAGAGACGATGTGTCAAAAGTTGAATTAACTGTTACTTCTTCCTAATGCTTCTGAATTAATGAAGAACATATTGTTTAATACTACCTGCCTCACTACACACACTTACACATTATTTTTTTATTAACACATCGGCCGTTTCCCACCAAGGCAGTGTGGCCCGACAAAGAAAAACTTTCATCATCCTTCACTCCATCACTGTCTTGCCAGAGGCATGCTTACACCACAGTTACAAAACTGCAACATTAACACCCCTCCTTCAGAGTGCCGGCACTGTACTTCCCATCTCCAGGAATCAAGTCCGGCCTGCCGGTTTCAGTGAAACTCTTCATAAATGTTACCTTGCCTACACTCCAACAGCACGTCAAGTCCTAAAAACCATTTGTCTCCATTTGCTCCTATCTAACACGCTCACGCACAATTGCTGGAAGTCCAAGCCCTCGCACACAAAACCTCCTTTACCCCTCCCTCCAACCTTTCTAGCCGACCCCTACCCTGCCTTCCCTCCACTACAGATTTATACACTCTCGAAGTCATTCTATTTTGCTCCATCCTTTCTATATGTCCAAACCATCTCAACAACCCTCCTCAGCTCTCTTGGATAATAGTTTTGGAATCCCACACCTCCTCCTAATCTCCAAACTACGGATTCTCTGCATTATATTCACACCACACATTGCCCTCAGACACGACATCTCCACTGCCTCCAGACTTCTCCTTGTTGCAACATTCACAACCCATGTCTCACACCCATACAAGACTGTTGGTATAACTATCCACTCATACATTCCCCTCTTTGCTTTCATGGATAAAGTTCTCTGTCTCCACAAGCTCCTCAGTGCACCACTCACCTTTTTCCCCTCGTTAATTCTATGATTCACCTCATCCTTCATATACCCATCTGCTGACACATCCTGTAACTTGTAATAATAATAATAACTTGTAATGATAATAATTTGTAATACAGTGGAGCCCCGCAAATTGGCTTTAATCCGTTCCAGGAGCTAGGCCTAAAATTGAACTGGCCGATTTCTAAACATTTATTTCCCATGAGAAATAATGTAAATACAATTAATCCGTTCCACACACCCAAAAATATTCACAAAAAATTAATTTTGTAAAGATTAACTATAGTTTTACATACACAAAACACATAATAACAAGAAATAATAAATTTACATTTAAAATAACATTTACTTACCTTTATTGAAGAGACTTGCTGGCATATGGAAGATAGGGAGGAGGAGAGGGGGAGGGCTTAGTGTTTGGAAGGGGAATCCCCCTCCATAAAGACTTCAGGTAACAAGTCCCTCTCTGGGGTTACTTCCTTCTTTGTCTTTTAATGCCACTAGGACCAGCTTGAGAGTCACGACCCCTGTCGCACAAAATAGCTTCAAGAGTCCTCTGTTTCGCCACCTCTTTAACATGTTCCTGAAGTGCAATATGGCTCTGTCACTGAACTGGTTGCAGAGATGGCTTATTTCACCTGCTCAGGGTGAAATTATTCAATGAAACTTTGCACCTCATTCCACATTGAACAAATTTCCTTAATCCGTTAAGAAGGCACCTCACCCTGTCCATCTTTCTCCTCCTGTGAATCAATTTCCTCACTGTGGTCTAATGCTGTTGGAGATGAAGCGCTTGCAGCTCTTCAGTGCTTAGCTCTACCCTGTGATCCTCCACCAACTCTTCCACATCCTCGCCACTCACCTTCAACCCCAGGCAGTTCCCCAATGCCACAATACCTTCCACAACAGGCACAGGGTCGTCAGGGTCGGCCTCAAACCCTTCAAAATCCCTCTGTTGGACACAATCCAGCTACAATTGTCTCCAAACAGAGTTCAAAGTCCTGGAAGTCACTCCCTCCCAAACCTTACATATAAGGCTTATGCAATCGAGGATACTGAAGTGATCTTTCCAGAACTCTCTTAGGGTCAACTCTGTGTCTGAGGTCACTTCAAAGCACTTCTGAAACACTGCTTTTGTGTACAGTTTCTTGAAGTTAGAAATGACCTGCTAGTCCATGGGCTGGATGAGAGGAGTGGTGTTAGGAGGCAAGAACTTCACTGTTACAAAACTGAACTCATCAGACAAATAGTCTTCCAAGCTGTGAGGATGAGCAGGAGCATTGTCCAGTACCAAGAGGCACTTGAGACCCAATATCTTTTCCTGTAGGTATTTTTTCACACTGGGGCCAAACACTCCAGTGAACCATTCTAGGAAAATTGCCTTCGTGATCCATGCCTTAGTGTTAGCCTTCCAAAACACACACAATTTATTCTTGTTGACATTGTGTTTCTTGAATACTCTGGGATTTTCAGAGTGATACACCAGTAAAGGCTTCACTAGCATTACTACACAACATGAGAGTTAGCCTGTCTTTCATAGGCTTGTGTTCTGGCAGTGCCTTTTCCTCCTGAGTAATGTAGATCCTCTTTGGCATTTTCTTCCAAAAGAGGCATGTTTCATCACAATTAAACACTTGTTGGGGTTCGAATTTTTCAGTGTCTATGAACCAATTAAATTCAGTCACAAAATTTTCAGCAGCATGTTTGTCTGAACTGGCTGCCTCACCATGCCTTACAACACTGTGTATGCCACTATGTTTCCTAAATCTGTCAAACCAGCCTTTGCTGGCTTTAAAATCACTCACATCATCACTGGTTCCAGGTATTGTCTTGACAAGATCTGCGTGCAACTGCCTTGCCTTTTCACAAATTATCGCCTTGGAAACACTATCACCCGCTATCTGTTTTTCGTTGATCCACACCCCCAACAACTTCTCAACATCATCCACTGTTTTTGATCTATTTTCCTTGAGTTGTTTTCTCTTTGCCAGGATAAAGGTGATAGTAGATTTGTTTTTGTTGTACATCCTGGCAAGCTCCCCCACACGTATCTTCTTCTTCAGTTCGATGGTGTTCCTCACTTTCTTTACCACAGGGGTGCCACTAGGAAGCTTCTTTGGACCCATGGTGACTTATTTCACAGTGACAATCACTTAATCACCAATAAACATAATAAATTTATTGTTAAATGTTTGAGTGAAAGCGCTGGGTAATGTTCACTCAAAGGTAAACAACGCTAGACTGGCTTACGATGCCTGCGCGGGGCAGGTGGACAGGTCTGGTACGCGGGCCGATAATCGGGGAAAAATTGGGCCGAAAAAAGCAATCGATTTTCGAGCTGGCCGATAATCAGACAGGCCGATTTGTGGGGGTCCACTGTAATAATAATAATAACTTGTCAGAGCATCATTCCTTCTAAAAATGATACTACATGAGAATGGAAAAGTTGGTCTTTATTTATTCTACTGTACCACTGTGAAGACAACTCGTACACAATGTAAGGTGTTTGTATGAATGTGTATTAACCATAACCGGACGGTTTGTTTACGTAGTAGTTTGCGGCTCTGTCCTCTTACTCGTTCTCTCTCTCTCTAGTTTATTCATTTTTATCTCACTTACTCACCTCTCACCCTACATTAAAACTACAAATATTTTAAGATAAGTAATATAAATGTATCAATTCAAGGATTATGTGGTGTAAAATAAGGGTTGGATATGAAAAGTGGGTTATAGTAAGTGTTTATGCACCTGGAGAAGAGAAAAGTGTAGAGGAGAGAGAGAGATTTTGGGAAATATTGAGTGAGTGCGTGGGGAGTTTTGAACCAAGTGTGAGAGTACTTGTGGTTGAAGATCTCAATGCTAAGTGGGTAAAAATGTTATGGAGGGAGTAGTAGGTAAATTTGGGGTGCCAGGGGTAAATGAAAATGGGGAGCCTTTAATTGAGCTATGTGTAGAAAGAGGTTCGGTAATAAGTAATACATATTTTATGAAAAAGAGGATAAATAAGTATACAGTGGACCCCCGCCTAACGAGCAAAATTCATTCCAAAAGCCTGCTCAAGTGCCATTACTGAACGAATTTACTTCCTTAAGAAATAATGTCATGTAGGTTAGTCTATTTCAGACCCCCAAAAATACACTTCCACAAGCACTTATAATATTATACTTACGTAACTGTACGATTTCCGGGGTGCTCGTTAGGCGGGGGTCCACTGTACAAGGTATGATATAGCACGTAATGAAAGTAGTTTGTTAGATTATGTATTGGTGGATAAAAGGTTTATGGGTAGACTTCAGGGTGTACATGTTTATAGAGGGGCAACAGATATATCGGATCATTATTTAGTTGTAGCTACAGTTAGAATAAGAGGTAGATGGGACATAAGGAAACTGGCAACAGCAAGTAAGAGAGAGATGTAAGTGTATAAACTAAAAGTGGAGAAAGTTAGGGTGAGATATAATCAACTATTGGTAGAAAGGTGGATAAATGCAAGTATGAATAGTAGGGGGGGTTGAAGAGGGTTGGGACAGTTTTAAAAATGCAGTATTAGAATGTGGGGGCAGAAGTTTGTGGCTATAGGAGGGTGGGTGCAGGAGGAAAGAGGAGTGATTGGTGGAATGATGAAGAAAAGGGTGTGATAAAAGAGAAAAAGGTAGCTTATGAGAGGTTTTTACAAAACAGAAGTGTTGTAAGAAGAGCAGAGTATATGGAAAGTAAAAGAAAGGTGAAGAGAGTGGTGAGAGAGTGCAAAAGGAGAGCAGATAAAAGAGTGGGAGAGGCACTGTCAAGAAATTTTGTGGAAAATAAGAAAAAGTTTTGGAGTGAGATAAACAAGTTAAGAAAGCCTAGGAACGAATGGATTTGTCAGTTAAAAGCAGAGTAGGGAGTTAGTAGATGGGGAGCTGGAGGTATTGGGTAGATGGCGGGAATATTTTGAGGAACTTTTAAATGTCGATGAAGAAAGGGAGGTGGTAATTTCATGCACTGATCAGGAGGTATAACATCTTTTAGGAGTGGGGAAGAGCAGGATGTGAGTGTTAGAGTGCATGAGGCATTATGTAGAATGAAAGGGGGTAAACAACGGAATTGGCTTGATAATGTGAAATGTTAACCAGCAAACTGTCCACACGTAGCTATACGTTCACGTGCGTACTGCCCCGAACGTAGATCTACGTTTATTTTCATTCCCTTTGTTTAGTGCGGTAGGCCTGAGTCGCCTAGACATGAGAGAGAGAATGGATCTGCGCCCTCGGTGTATTAACGCAGTATTAAAAAAATCTGGGACCATGAGTACCTTGTGGGAGCACCAGTTCAATTGAGTGCCAGCTAGAGCAAATACTGTGGCAAACACCAGGGATTCACTGATGTCATGTCATTAACACTCCTTATAAGAGGAAAGTAAAAATAGGTTAGATAAATACATGAGTGGCTGTGAGTTGGACTTGACTAGCTTGTGCTACTAGGTCTGATGCATGCTCCCTTTCTTAGAGGATGTGACCTGACTAGGTGGGTCATTGGTCCTAGCTGGGGGTGACATGAACCTGCCTTGCCAGACCAGTAGGCCTTCCCTGCAGTGTTCCTTCTTTTTCTTATGTTTTATGGTATTCGGCAGGCTGGCTGGCACAAAACTGTCTCTGGCTGTCTCTCTATCTGTCTATATCTTTGTCTGTCTTTATCTTTGTCTATATATTTGTCTATCTATATCTTTATCTGTCTATATCTTTGTCTGTCTATATCCTTATATGTCCACTATCTCTCTCTCTCTCTCTCTCTCTCTCTCTCTCTCTCTCTCTCTCTCACATGTACACATAAGTACAGTTGTATATTATAAATTACTAGGATAACCCAAAAATTCCAAGGCAAGTTGCTATACAATGTTTGTAGATATAGAGGCATAATAAGCTTGAGAGACTTCTACCCTTGTCCAAGAGTCTTCATCTCTTCTGTTAAGATGTTGAACTGTCTGCAAGACCACGGATGTTGATGCTGATGCTCCTTATTTGCCCATGGCACCCCTGTTTTCAATGTGTTTTGTACACACTTCCTCCTGTTCTCCAATATGTTATGGCAGTGTGCAGGTTTGAAACCCCGACCCTCCGTCTATTATCCACATGTCTGTATTATTCTGAATCTCTCTCCTCTAGTGAGGTACATATCTAGGCCTCTGAGACGTTCCTGCGTATTCAATGCTTTGTTAGCTTTATACGGCCTGCAATGGTCTCTGTATCTGTTCCATTTTCTATCTCTCCTGCCTGAACAGGACCATCAACAATGAACAATATCTAAACACAAGCGATTTGAAGGTATACCACTGGCACTGTTTTCCTTGTTTGAGAAAGTTCTCATTATCCACTCTGTCACTTTCTGGCTGTTTATGAAATAGGCAATATATTTTTATCTATTTTGTGCAACTAGGTAAACTGCGATAACTCGAGAACACATTTTTGGTAGACCTCAAACTTTTATCAAAGCAAGGTTTCATTGGTTTTTGGTGATGAACTTTAATTTGCCATTAAAGAAATTGGTTTCTGTGCTACAATTAAATGCCTCTTTTATTAACCTTCAAACTTTAAAACACTAATGTATCCCTCAGGAGCTTCAATATTTCTTAATGGCCCAGCTATTTAATCTATGCACTCTTTACTATTCCTTTTGCCTGCAGTGAGATAGAAGAGGCTGGGTTTATGGGATCCAGGGATAAATTATCGCACCGCTCAGCTACCAAAATACATCAAGGTTTGTGATAAATGGTTTTGAGAAACCGATTGAAAGATTGAGACACTTATGCAGCATGTGGGAATCTTTATTAAAGATTCACATATTTTTACATAATGTATCGTTACCAGTATGAGAATATATACTCCACTTGGTTTTGTCATCTGATATTAGCCATCGTGGCTATATATTTTAATCAGTGGAAGCACCAAATCGTAGAAAAGTCATAGCGCCTTAGGAACGAAAAAAACAAAAACTGTGTAGGTTTGATTTAAGGGAGGAAAACTCAGGTCTGGACCGAGATTAATGTCGTTTAATACAGAAACAACTCCAAAGTTCCTTGTGTATTGTTCTAGTGACAGACTGTCCATTTTGTTGTTTATTATTAAGTTAATCGGGGAAATGAGGTTATACATCTTTGTACCTGGAAATTCTGGCAGAACAAACTACTACTATACTTCCATTTCAGGTGTGACAACTTCTTAGTGACAACTTCTTAGTGACAACTTCTTAGTGACAACTTCTTAGTGACAACGTCTTGAGTGACAACTTCTTAGTGACAACGATATTGACAACTTCTTAGTGACAACGTCTGCGTGACAACTTCTTGATGACAGCTTCTTAGTGACAACTTCTTAGTGACAACTTCTTAGTGACAACTTCTTAGTGACAACGTCTTAGTGACAACTTCTTGGTGACAACGTCTTGTAGTGACCTTCTTGGTAGGCAACGTCTTGGTGACCCAACGTCTTAGTGACAACTTCTTAGTGACAGCCCTGCTTGAGCAACTTCTTAGTGACAACTGTAGCTAACAACTTCTTAGTGACAGCTTCTTGGTGACAACTTCTTAGTGACAACTTCTTAGAGCGCTTCTTGGTGACAACGTCTTAGTGACAACTTCTTAGTGACCGGCTTCTTGTG
>WNWK01039468.1:0-17437 GCA_009830355.1 Cherax destructor
CTCCTGCATGCCTGCTACACTCCCTGCATGCCTGCTACACTCCTTGCATGCCTGTTACACTCCTTGCTTGCCTTCTACACTCCCTGCATGCCTGCTACACTCCCTGCATGCCTGCTACACTCCTTGCATGCCTGCTACACTCCTTGCATGCCTGCTCACTCCTGCATGCCTGCTACACCCTTGCATGCCTGCTACACTCCCTGCATGCCTGCTACACTCCCTGCATGCCTGCTACACTCCTTGCTGCTACACTCCCTGCATGCCTGCTACACTCCCTGCATGCCTCCTACACTCCTTGCATGCCTGCTACACTCCCTGCATGCCTGTTACACTCCTTGCATGCCTGCTACACTCCCTGCATGCCTGCTACACTCCCTGCATGCCTGCTATACTCCTTGCATGACTGCTACACTCCCTGCATGCCTGCTAAACTGTGTTTTTGTTGTACATCCTGACAAGCTCACCCACACGTACGCAACTCTCATATTTTTCAACAATCTCCTTCTTCCTTTCGATGGTGTTCCTCACTCTCTTTAGCACAGAGGTGCCACTAGGAAGCTTCTTTGGACCCATGGTGACTTATTTCACAGTGACAGTCACTAAATCACCAAAAAAGACACCAAATGTATTGTGAATGCTTGAAAGAGCGCGCTGGGTATTGTTCACTCAAGTGTAAACAACGCTGGACTGGCGTCCTGGGAGGAGGTGCGCAAGCCCAGAGCGGGCAGACAGGTCTGGTACGTAACGTTAGTTGAGTAAATAACGCTAGCCGAAAAAAATATTGACGTAAAAAGCAACCTTTAGCCGAAAAAAACGTTATCTGGAATGAACGTTAGCCGGGGGTCCACTGTACTTGGCTGGCGTTACAGCCTTTATAGATTCCTCCTGCTTTAGTATGGTATATATCGTAGAAATATAGTAGACCATCGTTTAACATGGTTTTGTCTGGCACGTTTTGGTTATAGCATGATTGAAAAATTGCGGCATATTTTTGTATAACACTTCGTAAAATTAACTTAACACGATTCGTGGGAGGGTAAAAAATTTTGAGCCCTTCGCCCGCGGGATACGTACCATCCTCTGCTAGGAGTTTATATCTTTTTCTTGTTGTATCTTAAATCTGCCAAGCAATCATGGCACCCAGTAGGCTGAAAGTGGCAAGAAAAGGTTTAAGTCTTAAAATTAACGAAGAAAATAGAGATATTAGACAAGAGATAGCCAGTGGCCGTAATGAAGCGTCTCTTTGTGCACATAAAAAGAATGAGGTAAATATGAGTGTGTGATGACTGACTGATTTACTGACTGACTGATTTACTGACTGACTGATTTACTGACTGACTGATTTACTGACTGACTGATTTACTGACTGACTGATTTACTGACTGACTGATTTACTGACTGACTGATTTACTGACTGACTGATTTACTGACTGACTGATTTACTGACTGACTGATTTACTGACTGACTGATTTACTGACTGACTGATTTACTGACTGACTGATTTACTGACTGACTGATTTACTGACCGACTGATTTACTGACCGACTGATTTACTGACCGACTGATTTACTGACCGACTGATTTACTGACTTGACTGACTTATTGACCTGACTGACTTATTGACCTGACTGACTTATTGACCTGACTGACTTATTGACCTGACTGACTTATTGACCTGACTGACTTATTGACCTGACTGACTTATTGACCTGACTGACTTATTGACCTGACTGACTTATTGACCTGACTGACTTATTGACCTGACTGACTTATTGACCTGACTGACTTATTGACCTGACTGACTTATTGACCTGACTGACTTATTGACCTGACTGACTTATTGACCTGACTGACTTATTGACTCGACTGACTTACTGACTTGACTGACTTACTGACTCAATTGACTGACTTACTGACTTGACTGACTTACTGACTTGACTGACTTACTGACTTGACTGGCTTAACATTAGACTTTTTCACTGAAGAGGACCCTGAAACGGTGTCTAGAGCAGCTTACCGTCAGTTGTATAATGTACTGCGGGGTAAAATAGAACTGAAATTCATTACAGAGCTTATTGCACACTTCAGTACAAACATCAACTTCAGTACCAGAACTTCTACCATCCACCTCAGCCCAGTAGGGCCACAGCATAACTCTCCACAATCATCCACAAACACCAGCATCCACAATTTAAGGTAAGAAATACTATTATTTATGGGTTATTTGTAATCTTAAGCAATAAAAACAACATAATACATCAAGACAATGAACTACAATTACATATTCACTTTTATTTTTGTAAGATCTGGAGGTCTAAAAAAAAGTTGTTTGTCTTTTTGGGGGCTTCCAGGAACGTAACCCTATTTTTCCCATAAGTTCTTCAGTTTGTCTAACACGATTTTAACTAAAACGGCATTTTCAGGAACGTAACTACCGTGTTAAACGACGGTCTACTGTACTACGCTTGTACTGCCTCACCAAGTCGACTACACGTACTCCTCACTGTGTTTTTCTATGATTTTGTTCTTTTATTCATTGGACATCATCCTCTTCTCAGCACTGTCCTTTGCACTTACTTTATTAGGACCCATGGTTAGAAAAAAGAAATTTGGCAAAATAACTACACAAAAAGCACAAAACACAAGTGCAGCACAAGAGAGATGCTTCTATGGCGAGGTAACCACATGCACTGAATGAGTGAAGCTCGCTCGTAACTCAGATTTTGGCTTGCAACTCAAAGCAAAAAATCGATCGAGCAATGGCTCGTAACTCGGAAAACTCGTAAGTTGGGGCACTCATATGTCAAGGTACCACCATACATGTATTTAATTATTCATTATTTATTGCTAGAATTACATTGACATTTGTTTTATAGGTTGAGGCTGAGGGCCTTCCTGAAGGCAGTGTTGCTCACAAAGGCATCGTGCATGCAGCAAGGTTTATTCTTCGCAAATTAGAAGAAACGAGAGCACTAGCGGAGGCATTGTCAGCACGTACTGGCTATGGACTTGTCATAACAGGTTTGTTTATATGTACTATTTTGTTAACTTATTCTCTCTTGGATCAAACCCGAATGCCTCCCATTCCCATGCACTTCATGTCCCCTACAGGGTTAGCATTTCTACCCTCAATAAAATAAAACAACTCAAGGCTATGTTGAGTAACTGTCTTAATTTTGTCTCGGCTACTTTTAAACAGTAAGTGAGCTCAGTAAGTAAATAACTCACATTAGTAATTCTGATTTGGGGAAAATGGAGTGGAAAGGGAGGCGAGCCCTAGGTGTAAGTCCTTAACTTTTAACTGATTGACATAATTGAACCTTGTCTTACTTATTTTTGTGCCCCTGTATGAAGTTTGCCTCCACTATGCTACTGTTTAGCTCATTCCACTTATCTCCATTTACCTTGAAGAAATACTTTATAATATCCATGTGGCTCATGTAGGTGTACAATTTTTAACCACTTGTTCCAAGTAAAGAGTTTAACCATTTTCTACCCTGTCATGTAAAGTCTTAACCCTTTGATGGTCCGTCCTGTAGTTCTATGGCTTTGAAGCCTGGGTCCAAGCCGTAGAACTACAGCTTGAGCTCAGCTCACTCAAATAAGCTGTAAGCGGTAAATTTGGGCCTAGATATGAGAGAATACATCAATGTGGTAAGTGTGCACCACATAAAACAAATACTGCAGCACGCAGTGCATAATGAGAAAAAAAACTGTGACTGTATTTTTGGATTAAAACAGCGACTTTGCAGTGTTTTTTCATATGTTTTTTACAGTTGTATTTGCGATTTCTTGGTCTTATTCGATAGAATGGAAGATATATTACAGAAATACAGTGGACCCCTGGATTACGTAGTCGTCGGATTATGTAAAATTCGGAATAAGTAACATTTTTTTGTAAAAATATTGGTTCGGTATAAGTAGATCTGCTCGGAATAAGTAATTCGTCCTGGACGTGTACGCATGGCCTGGACGGCCCAACACTCCATCCAGAGTCAGTGTGCCATTGTTTTCCAGCGAGTGACAGCCACCCACGCATTCATACCATACATTTTGTCATTATTCCATTGTTTTTAGTGCTTGCAACTACTAAATAAGCCACCATGGGCCCAAAGAAAGCTCCTGGTGCCAGCCCTTTGGTAAAAGGCTGAGAGGGGAGAATGTGTCTTCTTAAGTAATTCAGTGATTCTACGATATGTTATGATACTAAAGCAGCAGGAGTTGATAAAGGCTATAGTGCCACCCAGTGATAAAGTGTAGCATTAACAGTGTAGCAAGTAAGTTAAGCCATTAATCGATAGAAAAATGACGACACGAAACTTAACTCCTCCATTGTTGTTTGAGGTATAGGGCGACTGACAACACTGCCGTCTGCTGCTGCCCACCACCACCACTATATGTACGGCTTATTGTCAGTGGCCCTTATACACCCAACAACAAACAACAAAACACCAGTCCTCACAATCATAATGACATATTTTATTCATTCTAGAGTATATGTTATGTTTCTATAATATTAATATTGTTTATTATGTCATATTAGATGAATTGTGACAGATAAATAAGCCGTAGAGTTGATATTAGTGTCATATTGAAGGACTATCTTGTCCTGTCCCCAAACACACCCCTGTCGCCGGCACAGTTCCAAACTTCCGCCAGAAACAGAACTCTCTGGAACACTTTTTTGAGCTACAGGGGTCCAGTGACTCTAAAGCTGGTCCTAGTGGCATTAAAAAACAAAGAAGGGAAGTAACCTCGGAAAAGAACTTGGTACCTGAAGTTTTAATGGAAGGAGATTCCCCTTCCAAACACTAGCAACTCCTCCTTCCTCTCCCCTCCTTCCGTCTTCCACACATCAACAACTCTTCAATAAAGGTAAGTGTCAAATTATTACTGTTTTATACTTCATGTCTCATTGTTTTCTGTGTAATTTAATGTAAAAACAAAACCTTTTTTAATACTTTTGGGTGTCTGAAACGGATTAATTGAATTTCCATTATTTCTTATAGGAAAAATAGATTCGGATTAAGTAATGTTCGGTTTAAGTAGTGCCCTCTGGAACAGATTAATTACGTAATCCGTGGGTCCACTGTAGATGTGATTTTGATTGGTTTCACGATGAAAAGTACCTTGAAATTGAGCTCAAAGTAGCGGAAATGTTCAATTTTTGCCAATGTTCAATGAACTTTCTTGCGTAAGTGAAGTTGGTTAACTTTATTAAGTGTATTCTAACCTAACCACTCTGTAATCCGGCAAACTCAATAATCCGGCACACTGCAGGTCCCAATGATGCTGAATTTGTGATGGCAGACCTGTAGTGCAATTTTAATGTTACCAGTGTGTCTGTCACTACTGTAGTAAGTGCTGTCTTGTAGTTTTTCTTTTTTTTTCACTATCTTGACTAAAAGTCTTACGACATCATGCTGCTACATCTCAGCCTCTCCATTCATTCATTATATTTAAATTTCTAGCTTTAATATATTACCCGATTGATGTGATATGGTGATGTACTGTATAATGATTTGCCATTTTAATACAAAATATTTTATTTGGTATAATTTATGAAACATTTCTTTGACAGGTCATAGTTTAGGTGCAGGCACTGCTGTAGTGTTGGCAACTCTGATGAGACCACAGTACCCAAATCTCAGATGTTTTGCATACTCCCCACCTGGAGGTCTTTGCTCAAAGGAGTTTGCTCTGGCCACTCAGGTAAATTTTCTCTACTTAAAACTTTGCAATGAAAGCTTAAAATATAAAGAATACATATAAGAATGCTCCTCAGTTAGGCAAATATTGTTTATAAAATTTAATAATGGATAGAAGGTTGGAGGATGCGTGTCATAAGAGGCGACTAAAATGCCAGGAGCAGGGGGCTAGTAACCCCTTTTCCTGTATATATTGCTAAATTTAAAAAGAGAAACTTTTGTTTTTCTTTTTGGGCCACCCTGCCTCGGTGGGATACGGCCAGTGCATTAAAAGAAAGAAGGTTGAAGGATAGTGGTCATAGAGGAAGTACTTCTCTTCAGTCATACAAGTAATTAGACAAAGCCTTTTTTTATGATTTGTATTGATTTAAGCTAATTAAAACTTCTCATAGTTTTTTTTTTAATACTGGCCATCTCCCACTGAGGCAGGGTGACCTGAAAAAGAAGATAAAAAAGGTTTTCTTCTTTTTACATTTAGTAATTTATACAGTAGAGGGGGTTACTAGCTCCTTGCTCCCAGCATTTTAGTCATCTCTTACTACACGCATGGCTTACGGAGGAAGGATTCTTCTCCACTTCCCCATGGAGTTCTCATAAGATATCAGACTAACAATTCCAGCTTGGCATTCATTATATACTTATAACCTGGAATTTTCTGCACATTTCTTGATTAAGGTTCTTCAGTCTGTACCATTTCATTTAAAATCCTTGAAAAAGCAGGTTAGAATCCTTTACTTGTAAGAGGCTGGATACTTTTTTTCTGAAATTTATAATCCAAAAAATGCAAAGAGAAGCCATGACCTAATGATTCTTAAATGTGATACAATGTAACATAAATATTAAGAAGAAGAATTGTAGTTACTGCGGGTAAAGGAAATTGGATGACAAGTCAACTGTACAGTGATAACATGCATGCCCTATGTTCGATGCACCATGAGTAAATTACTTGCGCTGAGGGAGGGAGTATGGAAAAAGTGAATGTGTTCGGATATTTGGGAATAGAATTGTCAGCAGATGGGTATATGAAGGACGAGGTTTACCATAGAATTGATGATGAAAAAAAGGTGAGTGATGCATTGAGGTATCTTTGCAGACAAAAAACATTATCCATGGAGGCAAAGAAGGGAATGTACGAGAGTATAGTGGTACCAACACTCTTATATGGGTGTGAAGCATGGGTTGTAAATACAGTGTACCCCCGAGTATCAGCCGTAATCCATTCCAGGAGCTAGGCCTCAACCGAACTGGCCGAATGTCAAACTAATATTTCCCATAAGAAATAATGTAAATACAATTAATCCGTTTCCACCCAAAAATATTCACAAAAAAATTGTTTTAAAGAATAAATACTATAGTTTTACATACAGAAAACAATGAGAAATAATATAAATCACTCATTTTAATGGATAAATGAACATTTAAATCAGTTTTACCTTTATTGAAGACTCTTGTTGGCATATGAGAGAGGCAGGAGAGTTTGTTTGGAGGCAGGACAAGATAGTCCTTCAACATGACACTAATATCAACTCTATGGCTTATTTATCTAGCACAATTCATCTAATATGACATAATAAACAATATTAACCCTTTGACTGTCGGAGGCCCCTTTCTGAAACTGTCATTCTATGTCGGGAAATATTCGAAAAAAAAAAAAATTATTTTTTCTTATCAAAATGTTAAGATTATTTTTCTGATTGTTTAAATCCTAAAAAAAAAAAATTGCGATCAGTATTTACCGAGATATAGAGGCGTAAAGTTGGCAAAAAATGAGCCGCATATGGCAACAGCGGCGAATGCCGCTCACCCGGTAAACTTTGGTTTACTTCCTTTCGTAGGTTTCTTGTTTTTTTCACTATTTTATTTTTTTACATAACTTATGTGGCCTGTGAGACCAAAGTAAGGTGCAATGTATATATATACACTCGTTGTATCCAACACAATAATCGCACAAACATTAGTATCATTATATTGTTTACAAAACTTGTTTACACCAACCAACAATAAAAAAAATTGTTTATTACTATTGTTCTATAATATATATACACATATATAATGACTAGACACTTTCCATCAACTGCTATTAGCACTTCAAAGCTCCAAGCTGTGTGTGTGTGTGTGTGTGTGTGTGTGTGTGTGGACATCTAAATTTCCTGAGTCAGGGTAAGGCAGCTGTCAAAATGACATATTATACCATTACTCACCACCCACACTGCCTGTCAACCTGTCAACACAAAAGGGGACCCATATCTTCTTCTCCACAACCTCTTTCCTTTCCTTCATACCTACCTTCCTAGCTTCCTTTTTTCCTTCATTCCTTCCTTTCTATCTGCCTTCATTTCTTACATATTTCCTTCCTTCCTTCCTCTCATCTCTTCCTTCCTGCCTTCCTTCCTTTCTTCCTTCATTCCTGCCTTTATTTCTTCCTTCCTTCCTTACTTCTTTCCTTCCTCTCATCTCATCTCTTCTTTCCTTCCTCTCATCTCATCTCTTCTTTCCTTCCTTCCTCTCATCTCTTCTTTCCTTCATTCCTTCCTCACATCTCTTCCTTACTTACTCTTACTTACTTACTCTTACTTACTTTCTTTCTTTCTTCCTTCCTTCTGGTATCCTGGGCATTGCTTTCGGTCACAAACTCATCAAAACCATGAAATTTATCTTCAGACACACTTCCATCTGTGTTAGAACTATCATTGAGGAAGAGAAATGTCCCAGATGCGCCAAGGAGTCAGATAATTCTTACCGCTAGGCATGCTGAACAAGGACTACTGAAATGGTGTTCCCACAATGCACCAGGGGCTGCCCGATTTTTTTTTATACTGAGCACACTGACCACACAGACCCATTCTCTCACATGTAGGCCTACCAGCTTTCTCCTGCTTGATTTGAGGCCGCTAGAATTTAGGCGTATAAATACGTCCGAAACATTGGCTCGTAAGACGTATATATACGTCCGAAACAGTCAAAGGGTTAATAACATAGAAACATGATGTATACTCTAGAATGAATGAAATATGTCATTACGAATGTAATGACATGTTTATAGAGGGGCCACAGATAGATCACTTTTTAGTTGTAGCTACAGTGAGAGTAAAAGGTAGATGAGATACAAGGAAAATAGAAGCAACAAGTAAGAGAGAGGTGAAGGTTTATAAACTAAAAGAGGAGGCAGTTAGGGTAAGATATAAACAACTATTGGAGGATAAATAGGCTAATGAGAGTATGTATAGGCAATGGGGTTGAAGATGTATGGGCAGAAGTTTGTGGTTATAGGAAAGTGGGTGCGGGAGGGAAGAAGAGCAATTGGTGGAATTATGTAAAGAGAGTAGTAAGGGAGAAAAAGTTAGCATATGAAAGGTTTTTACAAAGTAGACGTGATGCAAGGAGGGAAGAGTATATAGAGAGAAAAAGAGAGGTTAAGAGAGTGGTGAAGCAATGTAAAAAGAGAGCAAATGAGAGAGTGGGTGAGATGTTATCAACGAATTTCGTTGAAAATAAGAAAAAGTTTTGGAGTGAGATTAATAAGTTGAGGAAGCCTAGGAAACGAATAGATTTGACAGTTAAAAATAAGAGAGGAGAGTTATTAAATGGAGAGTTAGAGGTATCGGGAAGATGGAGGGAATATTTTGAGGAATTGTTAAATGTTGATGAAGATAGGGAAGCTGTGATTTCGTGTATAGGGCAAGGAGGAATAACATCTTGTAGGAGTGAGGAAGAGCCAGTTGTAAGTGTGGGGGAAGTTCGTGGGGCAGTGGGTAAAATGAAAGGGGGTAAGGCAGCTGGGATTGATGGGATAAAGATAGAAATGTTAAAAGCAGGTGGAGATATAGTTTTGGAGTGGTTGGTGCTATTATTTAATAAATGTAAGGAAGAGGGTAAGGTACCTAGGGATTGGCAGAGAGCGTGCATATTTCCTTTGTATAAAGGCAAAGGGGACAAAAGAGAGTGCAAAAGTTACTCATAGGTGTATTTTATCTAAAAAAATTGTTTTTTTAGAAAAATCCTTTAAAATGCCTTAAATCGTCAAAAAATGCAATAAAATCAAGTTTTATAGCATTTTTTAATATTTCATAATTATTTAACTTTTTTTAAAAAATCCCAAGTCTGTTGAGTATACCTGGTAAAGTGTATGATAGTTATTATTGAAAGAATTAAGAGCAAGACGGAGAGTAGGATAGCAGATGAACAAAGAGGTTTTAGGAAAGGTAGGGGGTGTGTAGACCAAGTGTTTACAGTGAAACATATAGCTGAACAGTATTTAGATATGGGTAAAGAGGTTTTTGTTACAATTATGGATTTGGAAAAGGCATATGACAGGGTAGATAGGGGGCAATGTGGCAGATGTTGCAGGTGTATGGAATAGGAGGTAGATTACTTAAAGCAGTGAAGAGTTTATACGAGGATAGTGAGGCTCAGGTTAGAGTATGTAGGAGAGAGGGAGATTATTTCCCAGTAAAAGTAGGCCTTAGACAAGGATGTGTAATGTCACCATGGCTGTTCAATATATTTATAGATGGGGTTGTAAGAGAAGTGAATGCGCGGGTGTTGGCATTAGGTGTGGGGTTAAAAGATATAGAATCTAACACAAAGTGGGAGTTGTCACAGCTGCTTTTTGCTGATGACACTGTGCTTTTGGGAGATTCTGAAGAGAAGTTGCAGAGGTTGGTGGATGAGTTTAGTAGGGTATGTAAAAGAAGGAAATTGAAAGTGAATATAGGAAAGAGTAAGGTGATGAGGATAACAAAAAGAATTAGGTGATGAAAGATTGGAGGGAGAGAGTATGAAGCAGGTGAATGTATTCAGATATTTAGGAGTGGACGTGTTAGCAGATGGATCTATGAAGGATGAGGTGAATCATAAATTGATGCGGGTAAAAGTGTAAGTGGTGCACTTAGGAGTCTGTGGAGACAAAGAACTTTGTCCGTGGAAGCAAAGAGGGGAATGTATTAGAGTATAGTTATACTAACACTCTTATATGGGTGTGAAGCAAATATGATGTCATGTCTGAGATCAATGTGTGGTGTGAATATAATGCATCGAATTCGTAGTGTGGAAATTAAGAGGAGGTGTGAGATTACCAAGACTATTATCCAGAGGGCTGAGGAGGGGTTGTTGAGGTAGTTCGGACATGTAGAGAGGATGGAACAAAGTTGAATGACTTCGAGAGTGTATAAATCTGTAGTGGAGGGAAGGCGGGGTAGGGGTCGGCCTAGGAAAGGTTGGAGGGAGGGGGTAAAGGAGGTTTTGTGTGCAAGGGGCTTGGACTTCCAGCAAGCATGCATGAGCGTATTTGATAGGAGTGAATGGAGACAAATGGTTTTTAATACTTGATGTGCTGTTTGAGTGGAAGCAAAGTAACATTTATGAAGGTATTCAGGGAAACCGGCAGGCCGGACTTAAGTCCTGGAGATGGGAAGTACAGTGCCTGCACTCTGAAGGAGGGATGTTAAATGTTGCAGTTTTATAACTGTAGTGTATGCATGCCTCTGGCAAGACAGTGCCACCCTTCCTTGGTGGGAAACGGCCGATGTGTTAATAAAAAAAAAAATTATGAATGTGGGGACTGGTTGTAGTGTTTTATTGTTGGGTTTATAAGGGCCACTGACCATAAGCCGTACATATAGTGGTGGTATTGGGCCTGGCAGCAGAAGCCACCACCACTATTCACACTGAAACAATGTACTTAATTTATAAATAAGAAATATTTACCCATTAATTTATAAATAAGAAATATTTACACTTTAATTTATAAATACAGTGGTACCTCGAGTTACGATATTTTTTCATTCGAGAATGCTGTTCAAGTGCCATTACCAAACGAATTTATCCCCATAAGGAATAATGTAAAATAGACTAGTCCTTTTACACCCCCAAAAATATACTTACAAAAGCATTTAAAAAAATAAACTTACATAAAAGGGCGATTTTGGGGACCATCGTAACTCGAGGTACCACTGTGCTAAGAAATATTTACACTTTATAAATAAGAAATAATTTACACTTGCCTTGGAAGAGATGGGGGCAGAGGGCGGCGTTGGTCTCAGTGCCCCTATATACCTCAAACAACAATGGAGTTAAGTTTCGTGTCGTCATTTTTCTATCACTTAATCGCTTAACTTACTTGCTACACTGTTAATGCTACACTTTATCGCTGGCTGGTGCTATAGCCTTTATCGACTCGTGCTGCTTTAGTATCGTACATATCGTAGACTCACTGAATCACTGAAGAAGGCACATTCTCTTCCTCCTCCACTTTGGTACTTTGCTACAATTTCTTTCTTCAATTCTATAATGTTTGTCACTTTCTTTACCAAAGGGCTGCCTCTATAAAGTTTCTTTGGGCCTATGGTGGTTTATTTCACAGTCGCAATCAATAAACAAGCACTAAACACAATGAATTTATTGTGAAATGTAATGTTCACTCAATGGTAAACAAAGCTAGACTGGCTCACGATGCCTGTGCGGGGAGGCGCGCAACCGTGGGCAGGTGGACAGGTCATGTACGCCTGCCGAAACACGAGGAAATGGCTGATAGTCGGGCCAAAATTTGGCCGAAAAAAGCGACCGAAACACGAGTCAGCCGATACTCAGGGTAGCCGATACTCGGGGGTCCACTGTACTGCAGTGAGGAGGCGGCTGGGGCAATGGAGATATCCTGTCGTAGGGCAATGTGTGGTGTAAATATTATGCAGAGAATTTGTATGTGGAAATTAGGAGGTGTGAAGTTACTAAAAGTATTAGTCAGAGGGCTGAAGAGGGGTTGTTGAGGTTTTTTGGTCATTTGGAGAGAATGGAACAAAGTAGAATGACTTGGAGAATATATAAATCTGTAGGGTAAGGAAGGTGGGTAGGGGTCGTCCTTGAATAGGTTGGAGGGAGGGGGTAAATGAGGTTTTGTGGGTGAGGGGTTTGGACTTCCAGTGAGCCTGCGTGAGCATGTTAGATAGGAGTGAATGGAGACGAATGGTTTTTGGGACCTAACAAGCTGTTAGAGTGTGAGCAGGGTAATATTTGGTGAAGAGATTCAGGGAAACCGGTTAGCCAGACTTGAGTCCTGGAAGTGGATAGTACAATGCCTGCACTTTAAAGGAGGGGTTTGGGATATTGGCAGTTAGGAGGGACATCTAAACAGTCATATCTGAGCGCCTCTGCAAAGACGGTGATTAGGTATGAGTGATGGTGAAAGTGTTGAATGATGAAAGTTTTTTCTTTCTTTTTGGGTCACCCTGTCACCCTGGGGGGGGGGGGAAATGGCTGACGTGTTAAAAAAAAGTAAGAGAGAGAGAGAGAGAGAGAGCAAACATTAAGAAAATTTCAGTAATAATGAGTAAGTAACTCTGAAAATGAGATACAGTGGAACCCCGGATTCTGTACTTAATCCGTTCAAGAAGGTCAGTCTAAATCCAAAATGTACGAAAACTGAAGTAATATTTCCCCTAAGAAATAATGTAAGTACAATTAAGCTGTTTCAGACACCCAAAAATATTAACAAAAAATACAAAGAATAACTGTAGCTCCACTCATCAACTACCCTATTTCCAAACCAATACTTTCCTATATCCTTTCTAAATCTAAACTTGTCTAATTTGAATCCATTATTGCCGGTTCTCTCTTGGAGAGATATCCTCAAGACCTTATTTATATCCCCTTTATTAATACCCATCTTCCACTTAAGAACATAAGAAAGGAGGAAAACTGCAGTAGGCCTGTTGGCCCATACTAGGCAGGTCCTTCACAATCCATCCCACTAACAGGATATTTGCCCAACCCAATTATCAATGCTACCCAAGCAATAAGCTCTGATAATTCTATTTACCCATGTGCAAGTCCCTCTTAAATCCAACCCCTCTCACTCATGTGTTTATCCAACCTAAATTTGAAACTACCCAAGGTTTTAGCCTCAATTACCCTACTAGGCAGACTGTTCAACTCATCAACTACCCTATTTCCAAACCAGTACTTTCCTATATCCTTTCTAAATCTAAACTTGTCTAATTTGAATCCATTACTGCGGGTTCTCTCTTGGAGAGATATCCTCAAGACTTTATTTATATCCTCTTTGTTAATACCCATCTTCCACTTATACACTTCGATCATGTCTCCCCTCATTCTTCGTCTTACAAGTGAATGTAATTTATTACATACGCTTATGCATTGCTCTCTTGGTTTAAGGTTGCTGCTTACCATAACCCCAAAGTCCTTTTTGCAATCTGTATGGCTAATTTCTACATTATTTAACTTATAAGTGCTAGGGTTATGGACACTCCCTAGCTTCAGAACCTTTCATTTATCTACATTGAACTGCATCTGCCACTTTTCTGACCACGAATTAAGTTTGTCTAAATCCTCCTGAAGTTCCATGACATCTACGTTTGAATCAATTATCCTGCCATTCTTTGTGTCGTCGGTGAATTTGCTCATATACTAGTAATTCCCTCATCAAGGTCATTGATATATATTATAAACAACAATGGGCCTAAGACTGATCCCTGTGGAATGCCACTTGTTACAGATCCCCATTCAGATTTAACCCCATTTATGCACACTCTGCTTCCTGTTCGTGAGTCATGACTTGATCCATGACAACACTTTTTCCCCAATGCCATGAGCTGCCACTTTCTTTAACTTATATACTTTGATCATGTCTCCCCTCATTCGTCTTACAAGTGAATTTAATTTAAAGGTCTTCAATCTTTCTTCATACGGAAGATTTCTAATGCTATGAATTAACTTTGTCATTCGACACTGAATGTTTTCTAATGAGTTTATATCCATTCTGTAAAATGGAGACCAGAACTGAGCTGCATAATCTAGGTGAGGCCTTTCTAATGATGTATAAAGCTGTAGTATAACAGCTGGACTTCTGTTGCTTACACAACAGAGGGGACTTATTTTGTTTCACTTTATCTATCTATTTGATAACCATGTCCCTCGTGACAGTAACATTTGTTAATTTGAATTCTTCAGGAACTGAATAATTGTTAATTTCTGGAATCTCATTTATGTCTTCTTGTGTAAAGAATGACAAAAATAATCATTAAATAGAGAACACATTTCCAGTTCGTTATCTGTCAGCTGTCCATTCCCAATTTTCAGAGGTCCTACTTTTTACCTCATCTTCGTCCTGTATACTTGAAAGAACTCTTGGATTAGTCCTTGATTCATTAGCAACTCTAATTTCATAGTCACGTTTAGCTTTTCTAATCCCCTTTTTTGCTTCTCTTTTAAACTGAACATATTGGTCAGTAAGGTTAATCTCTCCTCTTTTGATGTGCCTATAAATTCCCCTTTTCTCTCCTAGTAAATGCTTTATCCTCCTGTTAACCCATTTGGTGTTTACCTGGAGAGAATTCCAGGGGTCAACACCCCTGCGGCCCGGTCTGTGACCAGGCCTCATGTTGGACCAGAGCCTGATCAACCAGGCTGTTACTGCTGGCCGCACGCAGTCCAGCGTACGAACCACAGCCCGGCTGGTCAGGTACCGACTTTAGGTGCCTGTCCAGTGCCTGCTTGAAGACAGCCAGGGGTTTGTTGGTAATCCCCCTGATGTATGCTGGGAGGCAGTTGAACAATCTTGGGCCCCTGACACTTATTGTGTTGTCCCTCAACGTGCTAGTGGCACCCTGCTCTTCATTGGGGGATGTTACATCGCCTGCCGAGTCTTTTGCTTTTGTAGGGAGTGATGTTCGTGTGCAAGTTTGGTACTAATCCCTCGAGAATTTTCCATGTGTATATAATAATGTATCTCTCCCGCCTGCGTTCTAGAGAGTACAGGTTTAGGAACTTCAAGCATTTCCAGTAATTGAGGTGGTTTATCTCAGTTATGCGTGCCATGAAGGTTCTCTGCACATTTTCAAGGTCAGCCATTTCACCCGCCTTGAAAGGTGCAGTTAGTGTGCAGCAATATTCCAGCCTAGATAGAACAAGTGATCTGTAAAGTGTCAACATGGGCTTGGCATCCCTGGTTTTGAAGGTTCTCATTTTCCATCCTGTCATTTTCCTAGCAGATGCAATTGCTACGGTGTTGTGGTCCTTGAAGGTGAGATCCTCTGACATGATCACTCCCAGGTCTTTGACATTAGTTTTTCGTTCTATTGTGTGGTTGGAATTAGTTTTGTACTCCGATGAGATTTTAATTTCTTCACGTTTTCCGTATCTGAGTAATTGAAATTTCTCATCATTGAACTTCATATTGTTTTCTGCAGCCCATTTAAAGATTTGGTTTATGTCTGCTTGGAGTCTTGCAGTGTCTTCAACGGTGGACACTGTCATACAGATTCGGGTGTCATCTGCAAAGGAAGACAAGGCACTGTGGCTTATATCCCTGTCTATGTCCGATATGAGGATGAGGAACAGGATGGGAGCGAGTACTGTGCCTTGTGGAACAGAGCTTTTCACAGTAGCTGCCTCAGACTTTACTCTGTTGACTACTACTCTTTGTGTTCTACTTGTTAGGAAATTATAGATCCATCTACCCACTTTTCCTGTTATTCCTTTATCACACATTTTGTTATTTATTTGACCTAATTTTTCTTTGGGGAATATATATGCTCTGAGCATGTTGTACATTATTAAGAAAAAATTCACAAATGCAGATCCCTTCGTAATCGTAAGTATGATCATCATCAATAAAATTATTAGCTAAATTACCCCAATCGAGATTAGACAGGTGTTCCCTAAGTCCATTATAATCGGCAGAACGAAAATCACTGTACAGTGGACCCCCGACTAACGAAATTAATCCGTTCCAGGAGCTATTTCTCAACACGAAACTTTCGTAATTCGAACCCTTATTTCCCATTAATAATGTAAATACAATTAATCCGTTCCACAAAAAAATATTCACAAAAAATACAATATAAATAACATTTACTTACCTTTATTGAAGAGAGTTGCAGGCATCTGGAAGATAGGGAGGATGACAGGGGCAGGGTTTTAGTGGTTGGAAGGGGAATCCCCCTCCAAAAGGACTTCAGGTAACAAGTCCCTCTCTGGGGTTACTTCCCTTCTTGGTCTTTGAATGCCACTAGGACCAGCTTGAGAGTCACTAGACCCCTGTCTGGTGAAATAACTGTCCACAGTCCTCTGTTTCTGGCGACTCTTTAATATTTTCCTGAAGTGCAACATGGCTCTGTCACTGAAGTGGTTGCACAGATGCCTCATTTCAGCTTGTTCAGTGTGGTGTTTTTCAACAAAACTTTGTAACCTATTCCACATTCCACACATTTCCTTAATCACTGAAGAAGGCACCTCCTCCTCTCTTTCTCCCTCCTCCTGTGAAGCAATAACCTCAGCTGTGGTCTGTTGCTGTTCCAGATGAAGCTCTTGCAGCTCTTCAGTTGTTAGCTCTACCCTGTGCTCCTCCACCAACTCTTCCACATCCTCACCACTCATCTCCAACCCCAGGGACTTGCCCAATTCCACAATATCTTCCACAACATCTTCCACAACAGGCACAGGGTCGTCAGGGTCAGGGTCAGCCTCAAATCCTTCAAAATCCCTCTTTTTCAACACAATCTGGCCACAGTGGTCTCCAAGCAGAGTTCAAAGTCCTGGAAGTCACTTCCTCCCAAGCCTTACCTATAAGGCCTATGCAATGCACGATATTGAAGTGATCTTTCCAGAACTCTCTTAGGGTCAATTCAGAGTCATTGGTCACATTAAAGCACTTCTGAAACACTGCTTTGGTGTACAGTTTCTTGAAGTTTGCAATGACGTGCTGGTCCATGGG